>BMAC01001530.1:122395-155137 GCA_014905375.1 Phtheirospermum japonicum
CCATTCCTCTATTTGCAAGAGGTCTGGGGTTTCGAATCCCACCCATGCCACATGTCGGGAATTAAATTAACACATGTTGAGTTGTGGGTTGGGCCTCCTGCGGCTGGGCTAGGCTCGCCTAAATTTTTTTTTTATAATATTTTAAAATGCTGGACTGGCTTGATCCGCCAGCAATACTGACGGCCCAACCCGTCAGCATTTATAAAATTAAAAAAAAAAAAAGAAAGGGGAAATACTGACGGGAAGTATTTGCTGACGGGTATCGGCCGTCAGCAGGCCGTCAGTATTTCTGACGCGGTACGTTAAAACCCGTCAGGATACTGGGAATCCTGACCACAAAAATGCTGACGGCCATTATCCGTCAGGAAGGCCGTCAGTATTCCCTATACTGACGGAATTCCTGACGGATTTGGCCGTCAGCATTGCCGGATTTTTTTGTAGTGAATATATATATATATATATATATATATATATATATATATATATATATATATATAGGAATTGGATCCAATGGGTCCAATTATTAAAATGGGTCTGTAGGGCCAAATCTCAACCACTCATTAGGTTTAAATTTGATGGATGTAAATTAGATGGGGTATGTTTGACTAATAAACATATAGCATGTATTGTTGCATACTTGTACTAATAATTGTGCATCATCGGACATGTAAATGTGCATTAACAAATTATTTGGGAAAATTCCCAACTACTCCAAAAGAAGGAAAAAAATTCCCAACTAATCCTACCAAAATAAAAATTCCCTAAAAATCCTTAAATGCTAAGTGTAGACAATATTACCCCTTCATATTGCTACCCGTATCCCACACTAAAGAATTATTCTCTTTCCTGTCAATCAAACCTTAATTGATGCAATTTTAAAAAAAAATCTGTCGCATCAAATCCTAAAGAAAAAACCAGCCGCCCAAAAAATGGAAAGTAGAATTCGGACAGTTTGTACTAATCTGCTAAAATCCCAAGCCGTTTCTTGTTTGCTTCCGTCCATATCAAACCTTTTCCCTGCGGTATTCAATGCTTCCGATTCTGAAATTCCAAACTACAGCCGGCGATATTCGAATTCCATAATTCGCGCGAATCGATCTCTGAATATCAACATATTGATTCCAAAATCAAACTATTTTTGATTCCAAAAAATCAGACGTATCCTCTGGATTTCTGTTCCCAAATCAAATCCCACTTCTTGCGCCTGTGCGAGAGATTCGACTATGTTCTGCGCGAAGCAATAGTTTGGGTATAAATAATCGTGGCCATATGAAGATTAGGGCGTAGAGGAATCAACCTACCAAGTAAGTTTAGAATTAATTTGGAAAAGCAAATTTTTTTGTCCCAGGTTCATTTTTTATGGCGCAATTTAACTTCGAAATTGTAGGAGTAGATAGTTTTTATTTTAAGTTGACTTGATTTGTCTAATCTTACTACTGAAAATTTTGTATAATTATAAACTACTGTCTGATTTTGCAATTATATACTATTTAGTAAAGTTGGTGCAGTTTGCTCTGGTTGCCCCTTTAGCACAAGAGATTTTGTAACTGATTTAGAATTTTACATTATCATTATTGGAATCTTTGTGTAGTTTCGAATATCTGCCGCCATTTTAAATTTGTTGAATCTTTTAAATAATTACAAACTACTCTGTATTTTTTTAGCCTGGGATTGAAAGAGTAGTATCTAATTTTTGTCGTCTTGCTAGTTTGAGTGAGTAGTTTGAAATATTACAAACTACTCTGTAATATTCTAAGTCTGCTATTGATTGAGTGTTTTGTAATATATGTCGTCGCGCTAGTTTGGCTGAGTAGTATGAAGAATTACAAACTACTTTTTAATATTTTTAGACTGGGATTGAATGAGTAGTTTCTAATATATTTCGCCGTGCTAGTTTGGGAGAGTAATTTGAAAATTACAAACTACTCTATAATATGATTAGTTTGGGATTGTATGAGTAGTTTCCAATACACGCTGTGTTGTTCTAGCATGGATGAGTAGTTTGATGAATGTATGAAAACTGTGTAGTTCCCAAGAGTAGTTTTGAATGTATGAAAACTGAGTTGTCCCTTTTTCACAAGAGAGTTTGGAACTGAGTTAGAATCTTATATTCTCAGTTGGGGATAGAATGAGTACTTTCCAATATATGACGTCGTGATGGTTTAGGTGAGTAGTTTGAAAAATTACAAACTACTTTGTAATTTTCTTAGTCCATGCCTTGAATGAGTAGTTTCCAATGGGTTGTGCTTGTTTGGGAGAGTAGTTTGAAGAATTACAAACTAGTCTGAAATTTATAATAATAAACTGCTTAGTAGTTTGGAAATGTCTTTTATGTTTTTATGAATTGATCATGTACCCTGGAATTTTGCATAATCTGAAAATTATAAACTATTCTGTAATTTTCTTATTACTTGCCTTGAATGGGTAGTTTCCAATGTGTTTTGCTTGTTAGGAAGAGTAGTTTGAAGAATTACAAACTACTCTGAAATTTATAATAATAAACTGCTTAGTAGTTTGGAAATGTCTGTTGTAATTTTATGAATTGAACATGTACCCTCGAATTTTGCATAAATTGTATGGCATGAGTAATTTGGAAAATTATAAACTAATCTCTCATTTTGTAATTAGGAACTACTTTCTATTTTTGAAATATATGAAATGTAATGTGGACTGAACAAGCTGTTTCCAACATGTTGTTGATGTAATTTGTAATTCACTCAGTGCTTTATATTTATATTTTGTTTAGATATCATTTGTCGTTTCGTTTGTCGATATTATTTTCCTTCATATATATTGGAAACTTGTTAGTATATATTTGAAACTGTGCCTTTTTTTATTTTACCTAGGGTACTCGAGGAGATGGCCGCTTCAACTAAAAGCACGAAAAAGAAGGAGTAAGATACCTATGCTTGTTTGTTTTTCAACTCAGTTATTCTTATTTAATGAAAAGCGGTGTTATTTCAGTTGCGTATTGTGTGATTTGTTTGCAGGCAATTCCGGTGAGGCATGTCCAGCATCGTCAGCGTATTTTCTGATTACTTCGACAAATTTAAGAATGAACATTTCAAGGTTATGAGGAAGACGCCTTTTTACAGGTTGTTCAAGTGTATATATTTACGTAGGATAGTATATTCCGATTGTCGTAGGATAGATAACATCACCAAAGACATTATGAGCATTTTCAATCCTGAAAGCCGAAAATTCAAGCTAGGTAGGACTGAGGTAGGTCTGACGAAGCTTGACGTTCAACTAATTTTTGGTATTGTTGATGGTGATAAGGGTATAGAAGTGTTTAAGGGGAGAAAGAAGGAATGGACCTTTTGCACGAGGATGTTTGAGGGAAAAACTGTTTTAAATCAAAAGCTAATTAAAGACAAGTTGGGTGAGGTTCTCTCTAGAAACGTGGCTGAAGCCTTAGCAGATGATGTCAAGGATGTTGTGCGACTTATGTGCTTGCTTCTTTTTACGACAGTTTTTTTCCCCTGGAATGGCTTCACATTAACATGGGGTTGGTTGGAGTATGTCGAGAATCTCGACCATATGAGGAAGTATAACTGGAGCGATAAGATACTTACATTGTTAATTGATTCCCTAGTATCCAGCCATCAAAGCCCGTATCAAGTTAAGGGTTGCACAATAATACTCCTGGTACGATATTTTTAGGAAAAAATTAATCTAATGAATTATTGAATTTTTATATTTTTAAAAATTGATTTTCTGTATCTTTCTTCTTCCATTACTGCAGTATTGGTTGTGTGAGCATGTGCGTGTAGTCGACGAACGATCTGATCTTCTTTCCAGGATTCCACGATTGGTGAAGTGGCACCTGCCGAAATTAAAAGAAGTAGTAAACAAGTGGCTGTTAACTGAGATTGCAGAGGAGCAGGTTTGTTTATATTGCACGGTTACGAATATTCCTATGTAATTTCCTACCCGCTGGCAGGTTTTTGAGAATGTTTATAAGTCTGCATAGTTTATTATTATAACTATTTTAAAAAATTAAAAACTACTCCTGATCGATGCGGAAATACAAAAAGAAATACTTCATATAGGAAATAATACTGATATTTCTGTAATAGTAATGTTTCTACTTGGTTTTTATGTAGATTGAAAATTTCAAACTAGTCTTGATAAATTCAGAAATTTCCAAAAACAAAAAATTCAAACAAATTTTGTAAAATTAAAAATTATCTATCACAACTCTAGGATACATATTTAAATTTACTTAAATATATGTGCCTGTCCCATGTTTTCAATCTTCAAGGCAGGAATTTGAAACTGCTCTCGAAATTGTTAGAAAAGCACATGTAAGAAATTCGAAACTACTCTTCTTAAATTTGGAACTAATCTGTTCTTTTATTCTAAAAAACTATTTATGCAGATTGTCCCGTGCCAACTCCAACCGACGACTGCGGAGGTGACATCTTATGACCGACTAAAGAATTGGAATGCGCACAAGAAAGTCCGAGAGGGGGTGAGTGCCGGAAATACAACCCAAAAGTCCAATGAGGGGGAGATTGGTGAAGGAATTGACGATTGTTTTCGCGAAAAAGAATGTCGAGGGCAGGATGGAGAGATTAGCCGAGCACATAGTTCCTATTCAAAACAAAAGAATAGGAAGGCAGCCACAAAGGTCGGAGAAGGGATGAAGGATGGATATACAAATCAAAGGTCCAATGATGGAGACGATCGTGGCGGAATTGATGCTGGCGTGCGAGATGAACAATTCGGAGGTTTCGAGGGAGATAATATCGGCTCACAGAACATAGGCGAATCACTTTTGAAAGTTCACAACCAGTTGCTGGAAGACTATGCCAGAGTGGATGAAGAAAATAAACGTTTGAAAGACCAAATAATGGATTTGGTAGGAGCTGGTAATGTTATAAATGCGGTGCCAATAAGTATTTTGGAACCGACGTTAGACGGTGAAAAATTGTCGTATGCCGATCTTGTGGTGAAGCTGAAGAGAGCGGAGGAAGATTTGAAGAACAAGAATGATAATATATAGAATCTGAGTGAAGGGCTAGCGACTAAGTCCAGCCAATTGTCGGAGCTCCGTGGGGAATATAATCTACGAACTAAGGAGTTGCAGGAGGCGAATAAACGGATTTCCAAGCTTGAGCTGATGCTTGAGGAGCAAAAACAGCTGAATAAAATTCAAACGAAATCGACTGACAAATCCGACGACAGGTCTACTTAAAAACACCCTCTAGTTCATAATTTATTTATTTTTTTGAACACTGTGAAATCAAAAAAAGTTTATGAACAAAACTTAGTAATTAGTACCTATATATTTCAAATTACGAACTATTCCAATAAATAATTACAAACTACTCTGTTAAATAATTATAAACTACTCTATTAAATATTTACAAACCACTGTGTRAAGTAATTACGAACTACTATTATACTAAATAAAAATGACTTAATCTGTTAAGTAATTAAGTACTACTCTGTCAAATAATTACAAACTACTCAATATAAAGATTACAAACTACTCTACCAAATAATTACGAACTACTCAGTGAAAAAATTACAAACTACTCTGTAATTTATTACAAACTACTCAGTGTAAAAATTACAAACTACTCTGTAAATTACTTACGAACTTCTGTTTTTAATAATCACCAAAAATTCTATCTAAACTAATTATTTGTATTTTAAAATCTGTGCAACCAAACAGAGTAACTAACTTATGGTGTAATTTTGAACAGTTGGTACGTGGATGTAGTGGAGCCGGTTGTGCACGCAGTAACACAAGCACATAATGCTGGTAGTACGGATCCACGTTCTGCATGTACTCCGGAAGCGGTCAATGAGAAAGTGGTTGGTCAGAACTCAATGGTGAAGAGGATTAAGAGGAAACAGATGAAGGCTTTGGTTGATGACGACTTTGAGTACGGGCCAATTCCACCTCTGCGAAAAAAACAAAATACGGCTGTTCCAAGTGATGCTAGGAAATATAAAGATAAATCTGAATTTCTACGTATGCTTGACCAGAAATACCGTAGACACTGCGCACACTACTTATCTGAAAAATGTCTGACTGCTTTTTTAGATAAATACAACAAGGGACCCAAGTATGTGAAATACCATTCTTTATATTCGCCAAAAAAATCATAGGCATTTGACTTTGAATTTTTTTTTTTTGGTGCAGTGAGACAGTTTACTACGATGAAGAATCTGTTGTCCTCGTGACAGTGAAACAGATCATGGAAATTTTGAAAGGGGTCTACGTCAGCAACTGCGTAAGTATATCTAGTCGAATAAATTAAATATCACAAACTATATATAAAATGTAGTTGTCTTAGTTTGTATGAGTAGTTTGGAAAATTTTAAACTACTCTATCAATTTCTTTAATACATTCTACATTTTAGTTTGGAATTCTCATTTTTGTATTCCGGAATTCAACAAGCAGTTTACCATACATGGACATTGTAGTTCGGTTGTGATGCCATATATTTTAAAGCCTTAGTTTCTTGTAAATTATGTACAATAAACTATATATTATTACATTGTTCGGTAATACAAATCTTATTCTGTGTTGTTCAATGATGAATATTCCGATTTACATGAAAAAGGTCGTTGATGCTTATGGAGCACACTTGCTGAGGACTTACTCGGAGGGTAAAAAAATTAAGATCGTTCGAGCGAATTGTTGGGTAAGAATCATCATTGGAAGTATTAATTACTTTATCTTTTTTTTTTATCTATAGTGTAGATTGATGGCAGAAGTATGTCTATTTTTTGCAGACACGTATCGTTCGTTTCGGTAGCCAACAATTGATAAATGAAGTAGTGACTGCCTCAAGAGATGAGGAGGCACTAATATTATTTCCAATTTTGTCCGGGGGGAACGACAGTGGTACGAGCACCAATCACTGGACATTGTTGGTATTGGACGTAGCGACTGAGCATTGGAGGTTTTTCAATTCTAAGAGGCCCCGTACGAGCACTCAAAAAGATAAGTACCTACTTGACGTGGAGAAACTGGTAAGTATCTTTCGAAAGTAAGCTATTCTAAATAATTCTGAACTACTCTCCTCAACAATATCCGGACTGTTCAGAATAGCAATTCTGAACTAATCTGTTTAGTAATTCTGAACCACTATGGTTATTAACTGTGTACTGATGTGTTCAAATAAGAATGAACAACTGTTTTCAGAAATTCCGAAATACTTTGTTTAAATAATTACAAACAATTGTCTTAAATAATGACGAAATTCTCTTCTAAATACTTATGAATTGATCAGTTGATTAATTATGAACTACTCTGTTAAATAATTCCGAACTACTCTGTTAAGTAATTCTGAACTACTATGTTTAGTAATTCTGAACCACTCTGTTTAATAACTGTGTACTGATGTGTTCAAATAAGTATGAACTAATGTGTTGAGGAATTCCGAACTACTTGGTTTAAATAATTACAAACAATTGTCTTAAAATAATTACGAACTTCTCTGTTAAATACTTATGAATTTGATCAGTTGATTAATTATGAAATATTCTGTTATATAATTCTGAACTACCCTGTTAAGTAATTCTGAACTACTCCGTTTAGTAATTCTGAACCACTCTATTTAATAACTGTGTACTGATGTGTTCAAATAAGTATGAGCTAATGTGTTCAGAAATTCCGAACTACTTTGTTTAAATAATTACAAACAATTATCTTAAATAATTACGAACTTCTCTTTAATGTACTTATGAATTACTCACTTGATTAATTATGAACCACTCTCTTCGTAATTTCGGAATTACAACTGATTTATTCAAAAAACTGTGCATATTAAACTTTAAAAATTAGTTTGAAAAACTTAAAATCTGTGATACTGTTCTGTTTTTTTTTTTTTGTGAAATGCAGAAGAAAATCATTGATGCTAAGTCGGCTGAAAATGCAAAAGTAAACCTCCAGCTCTCAACGCAGCAATGCCAACTACCTCTTATCCCGGTTACCGGGGTACCTTCCCAAGGGCAAACGTAAGAAAATACGACTCTAAGAAAAATATAATTGAAATTATGTAAACTGGTCATTTTTTGGATTATAAAAATTGTATGTGTGAATTATACAGGAATGACTGCGCGATGTTCACATGCTACTTCATGAAGCATGTAGTGATGAACCAAGACTTTCTGGTGGACTTTGACAGTGATGTCATGAATAGATTCAAGGCTGAAGTCATTGGATCAATAGTTAGCCCTAGCTTGTTATGAAATCGATGAGTACGAAATGTTGAAGAATCTGATGCGCAGTGTTTTTTATTCTTATTCGATGAGATTGACTCTTACTTTGGTATTAGTTTGCGCATTTGAAATGATGGTAGGGCGAGAGGAATTCTTTGTTTGCGTACAGAGTTGATGTACATTTGAAAATAATATATTCGGTTGCAGAAAATGAATCTTCATTTTATCCACTTTTCGTACAGAATATCAATAAATGCAAACAAAATAATTAAGAATTAGATATGATAAAACCGCAAAACTTGTACAAGGATTTAAGAAGAGAGAACCTTGCCGATTGATAAATAAAAATGATGAATATTTGATTACCACTGATTTGACCCATCAATTTGATCCTTATGGTGTCTACAAGTTTGATGATTGGAAGATTTCTTTCCTCTAATACCCATTTATTAAATGATTCAGCAGCGTTTGAGCTCATCTCCCCGTATCGCCTGCCTCGAAAATAAGCGTTTGCCCATTGAGTAACATCCATGTTGTCAAGGAAATTCCTAGTCGCATCTCCTCCTTCCTTAATAAATTTCTCCTTAAACTCCTCGAACATTTCAACCGTAGATGCATACGCTGCATTTTTAAGAAGCCACTCCAGTCGACCCCGCAAACTCTTTGAGTAGTTTCTACCTCGATATGTATATTTAAGGTTTGTGATCAAGTGGTTCAAACAATGTCCGTGTGGGTGTCCGGGGAACTCCTTACTCATTGCATCAAGAAGGCCAGGATTCCTATCAGAAACAAACGTCACTTCACGAAACGGCGACAAGATGTTCTTCAAATTCGCCATGAACCAACGCCAGTTACTTGAATTCTCCGAGTCCACTATTGCAAACGCTACGTGGTACAACCCTGCGAGTATAACAGACAAAAGTTTCATGATATTACGCTATGTGTTGAAATTCTGTGTCATCATAAACAAAATGAAATAAAAAAGGAAAGAGTTCTTTAATTACAGTACTATTTATTAAATCTAAAAGAATTGCTCAGTTAAAAAATTACAAACTATTTTTATTTAATAATTACAAACTACTCTGTTAAATAATTAGAAAATATTCTTTTAAATAATTACAAATTACTCTTTAAAATAATTAGAAACTATTCTTTTTAACAATTACAAACTACTCTGTTTAAATAATTACAAACTACTATATTTGAATAATTATAAACTACTCTGTTTAACTAATTTGGAACTACACTGTTTAAATAATTACAAACTACCCTGTTCGAATAATTACAAACTACTCTATTAAATAATTAAGAACTACACTATTTAAGTAACTGCTCACCTTCATAAATTAAAACTAAACTACACTACCAGGTAAATTAGACTCGAATGTATGCAGTAGAAGATGCTTAATATTGTGGGTTTGGTTTGCATGATAATTGAGAACTACTCTACCAAATGAACAATAATGTTAAAATAGACTTTCGTAAAATTTCAGGATTCCATGTAAGTAGTACGTAGTTTTTTAGACAATGATAATTGTGAACTACTCTGACATATTGAATCATAATAATATAAACTAGACTGACATTAATTTCTGCCTCGAATATTATATTCCTGAGAATAATTAATAAAAATAAATGATCAAAAATAAGACGAAATGAGAATAATTTTACCATTATCTCCATCCTTTGCGGTTGCCCCAAGAAGGTGACCCTTGAATTTACCTAACAAGTGTGTTCCATCGATGAACATCATAGGTCGACAATAATTAAACCCTTCAATACATGACGCAAAAGAAATAAAAATCCTTTTGAAACGGCTGTTTGAATCATCAACATCCAAAACAATATGCGACCCAGGGTTTGAGTTTCGAAGACAATCGACATAGAAATCCAATCCATGAAATGAATCTTCAAAATCCCCAAGAACACATTCTCTTGCTTTCTCCACAGCAAGATACGCCATTTTGTAAGAAATTGACAAACCATATTTACTGGAGAACAACTTCACGATATCAACGGGGCGAGTACCCAAATCGTGCCGAACATCTTCTAATATCAAGAAGGAAATCAGCTCAGAACTAATCCGATTGTGTTTAAGTGATGGGAAACAAGATCCACAAGTGTGTGTGTTGTTTATTTCTCTGACGTAAAAAAAACCATTAACACGCTCGGTAGACGCATGAACAAACCAAGTGCAGTTATGGTCTGAACATCTGGCTGTGACCCTATCCGCATCATTCTTTAAAAATTCAAATTCAAACCTAACGCCGATTGCCATTTTACGTAGTGCAATTCTAAATTCTTTGGCTCCACCTTCGTACTTTTGTCCGACGGCTTATACCTCTCTGTACCAATCAGCAGTTAATAATTGCTTTGTGTGGCTGGGGACCAAGGTTGATAAAATGTCCTCATTGTTCGAACAATTAGACGTACACGGGGCTCCGGTTTGAACAKAATTGCTTGAGATATCGACTCTAACTCGAACTAACCCAAAGGATATTAAAAGGTTTATCATTGCTTTGAAATCAGACTCGTTGCCAATGACGCACATTGGACAATCTGGAATGGAATAATGCATTTTCATATCCAGAGTCTCTAGTTCACTCCAATTTGATCGGATTTTCTGAACCAGGTCATCGAAAGAGAATCCGGCTTCCGCGTCAATTACGAGCGTCTCGCCAGCATAACTACACAGAATGATGATATCTCCGTAGTCGGTCAAATCTACATCCAATATATAAGAAAAATGTTGGATTATTATAAACTACAATATMAATTAAATAGCAAAAACAACTTACAACGGGATGAAAGTTAAAAGATAATTAACAATTAATTTTAAAAAATTCGCAATTACACTAACTCAAATACTATCATTCTAAACTACTAAAAGAAATAAGTACTTGGCATTAGGTAAGTTTGTAGTGTAATGCGTAGAATCTACATAGTGAAACAACTATTCGGAAAAATTCGGAAAATTATATTTTTCAATTCGAAACTACTTACATAATCCTCTAAATGAGAAGAACCTAAGATTTCGTGAAACGTATCACCAGCGATTGGAAACTCTTTGTATGAGCAGTTTGAAATTTTATATCTGCTGTAATTCTAAACTACTCTAACACATTCTGCTGCAGTTCGCATGAAAATCATACTGCTGCAATGCGAACTGAAAATCAGAATTTGCCACTTGAAACAACTGTTCGGAAAAATTCAGAAAACTATATATTTCAATTCGAAACTACTCACATAATCCTCTGAAAAATGAAACTGAGAAGAACCTAAGATTTCGTGGAAACTATCTGCCGCGATTCGAAACTCTTTGTATGAGCAGTTTGAAATTTTATATCTGATGTAATTCTAAACTACTCTAACACATTCTGCTGCAGTCCGCATGAAAATCATACTGCTGCAATGCGAACTGAAAATCAGAATTTGCCACGTGAAACAACTGTTCGGAAAAATTCAGAAAACTATATATTTCAATTCGAAACTACTCACATAATCCTCTGAAAAATGAAACTGAGAAGAACCTAAGATTTCGTGGAAACTATCTGCCGCGATTCGAAACTCTTTGTATGAGCAGTTTAAAATTTTGTAGCTGCTGTAATTCTAAACTACTCTAACACATTCTGCTGCAGTTCGCATGAAAATCATGCTGCTGCAATGCGAACTGAAAATCAGAATTTGCCACGTGAAACAATTGTTCGGAAAAATTCAGAAAAACTATATTTTTCAATTCTAAACTACTCACATAATCCTCTGAAAAATGAAACTGAGAAGAACCTAAGATTTCGTGGAAACTATCTGCCGCGATTCGAAACTCTTTGTATGAGCAGTTTGAAATTTTATAGCTGCTGTAATTCTAAAATACTCTAACACATTCTGCTGCAATTCGCAACAATTCGAAAGGAGC
Organism: Phtheirospermum japonicum; assembly: GCA_014905375.1. Classification (NCBI taxonomy): domain Eukaryota; kingdom Viridiplantae; phylum Streptophyta; class Magnoliopsida; order Lamiales; family Orobanchaceae; genus Phtheirospermum; species Phtheirospermum japonicum. Next base: position 134,494 of record BMAC01001530.1, read on the forward strand.
TCAGAAATATAACTCATGCCATCAATTTCTTGCAGTTCGAAATTTAATGCGAAAAACTATTCACAGAAAAATATTCTAAAATCAGAAACCGAAAATATCATAATTCGAAACACGAAACAAATATTCGGAGAAATCAGAAAATTACATTTCTCAAAAAAAATCAGAATTCAGAAAACTATCTGCCGAACAGTTATTTTATGTAGCAAAATTCAACAAATATTACGAAAACTCAGAAAACTATATTTCTCAATTCGAAACTTGACATAAAATCCTTGAAAATTGAAACTGATAAGAACAAAAGATTTATGACAATAAAAACCGAAAAAATATATGACTTGCCATCAATATCCATTTGCAAACAAAACCAAGCGGATTTCTTATTTTATGAACTGTGTATTTGGCGAATGATTATTTGTTTAAAAGCTCATCCAGATAATCGTATGGAGTGGGAAGTAAAAACTGATAGCGTGGAGATTGCAAGAGGTAGTGAAAATTGATTGCGTTAATTAAGCTTTATTACCATGCAGAAATATCAATCTGTTTATTTCCATCGGGGTGATTTTTTTTTTGCCTCTTCGTTTTATTTGGGGCAGATTTGTCCATATATTAAAGAAAAAAGACTATATGGGAAGTATTTGTCCTAAATAGGAATAAAAAGATTCGTAGGATTTTATGGGAAATTGATTCTGTAAAATATAATTATATGGGAATTTTCCCATTATTAAATGTGCAGTGAAACTGTTGGAAATTGACTTGGAGAAACATGTCATATAATGCAAAATCGTTCTTATTCTAATAATGCATCAATGTACTTCTAAATGTGCAATAACATGCATCTAAATGTGAATTGAATTTCTATTTTTTATTATTTAGTTTTTGGAAATAATTTCAATTAGGATTTTTAAAAGTACAAATTTGTTGGGAAAGATGGTATGGGTATTGTTCCTTAGATCGTAAGAAATAATATGATGTAATTTATTTTGACATTATTTATATTTTTGAGACTTATAGAGAGATTTTTCAATAGAGGATAATTATTAATTGATGAGAGAGAGAAATATAAATGACTTAATTTATATTAGTTATTAATATTAATGTTCATTTAAATGTTAATCAATGCATATTTAAAAATCTATTGATACACATTTAGAAAGACATGGTGGATGTATTTGTCACCCAAACTAATTTATATTCATTGGATCTAATATATTGGATGGCTTACGCACTCATTATAAGAAATGGACTCATTGGATCTACTCCATATATATATATATATATATATATATATATATATATATATAGTATTTTGTATTATTTAATTTAGCATTACAAATAATGTAATATAGTGGTTTCTAAAGTTTTTAATTTTCATAATGATCCTAATCGTATATATATATAGAGAGAGAATGAGAGAGAGAGAGATAGATAAGTGGATATATACATAGGTAGATGGCCAAAATTCATTTTATTTTATTTTTGGTCAAATGGCAAAATACTCTTTTTGGATTTTTGTAGCTCAAAATGGCTATAGGCATTTTTTTTTAGAAGCAGGCTAATTTTGATTTTTGATTTTGTTAAAAATGACTAAAAAGAGCCATTGATTCTTTTCTATATATAAGCTGTGTTAACCTGATCTAAGAAAAGTAGCACTGTATTTAACGTAATCAAATATTGATTAAAGAATATAGTGTGCACTGCCAATGTATTGATCAGAATATAAGACTAGAGCACCTTAATAGCATATCAGACTCACTTTGTTTCCGTAATCTATTCATCGCGCCTTGACCTGACAAACAAAACTACGTAAATTCATACATCACATTGCCAAAATGTTGAATATAATGAACAAACAAAATCCTATATAAACCAGCCTTTTTCACTATTATTTGCAATTCATCCTACTCATCTTTTTCTTTTCTTCTTCAAATTAATAAAAACCATGGCCTCTCTATCATATTATGGAGCCTTTATGTTTTTCTTAGCTTCCACAATAGCCTCTTCTGCTCTAGCAACGTCTCGTTATAATATCAACGATCTGAGCTGTGCTGAGACCAATATTTCTTCAGCACTAGAACTCTACAAGAAATTATCCAAATCAACCATGGAAATAATCTCAAACGCAACCCTCGATTTCGCCGCGAACGGAAAACTCGAAAAACTCATAATCAGCACTTCGCCAAACGACAAAGTAGCCCTGTCGGCATTGGGAAGCTGCCGCCAGCTTTTCTTGATGGCAATGGACAATCTCAACAACTCTCTTTCCGGATATGACGAACTCATGCCAGACGATGATCGTCAAAACTCATTTTACACGGACTGCTTCGCGGGGGACAATCTGGAGGCGTGCAAAGACGGATTCAATAGTTCGGTTTCTCAAATACAAGATTCCGTCTCTTTGAGCTTAAATAGCTCCATTGACGCTATCCTTAAAGGTAGAGAGATCTTGTACAAAGTCGACAGGTGTTATCGTAGCCCAGTCACTTACGATGGTCGCACCCCGTCTTGGATCTCGTCCGAGGATGAGGAACTCATTCAAAACGCCAACATAAAACCTGACATTGTCGTGGAGCAAGATGGCTCTGGGAATTATAGAACCATATCCGAAGCAATCAAGGCCGCCCCGTCTTATAGGAAACAGCGCTTCTATATTTATGTGAAGCAAGGCATTTATTCCGAATACGTGAATATTGGTATGGACAAATGGAATTTAGTGATGTTTGGCGATGGGATGTACAAGACCATAGTTACTGGCAGTAAGAGCAAAAATGGTGGATACGACATAAATAATTCTGGCACATTTAGTAAGTTCTACTTTCTTAATTTTCCAACTTACGATGTCAAAAGATTTATTGGTTTTTTTAGTGCTTGAGGTTTTGGTACCCCACATTTGCGATTTACCCTAGATGTCCGGAAAGGACAAAAAAGCCCCTAAAGTTAGTAGCTGCAGGGCCTTTTTCGTCCTTTCAAGTCAGAACAGCTAGGTACTGAACCGGCAAAGTGCTTATAATTCAAAATCGTGGGTCCATAATTAATTTTAGTAGTGATGCGTTCTTGTATGTTTCGTCTAATGCAGTTGTACAAGGAAAACGGTTCATCGCTCGGGACATGGGGTTTGTCAACACGGCGGGGAACAGCGGCGAGCAAGCCGTGGCCTTATATGCGACAACCGACCGGTCCGTCTTCTACAGGTGCCAAATAAACGGGTACCAAGACACGCTCTACGTCAACGCCGGCCTCCAGTTCTACCGCGAGTGCGACATATACGGCACCATAGACTTCATCTTTGGAAACGCAGCCGCCGTCATCCAGAGTAGCACTATTCTTGCTAAGAGGCCCCAGCAAGGCCGGGGCAATGCGATCGTGGCTCAAGGAAGGACGGACTCAAGGTGTCAGACGGCCATCGTCATACAATCTAGTACTATCAAAGCGGCGGAGGATCTTAGTGGGGTCACCACTGCTTTGGGCCGGCCGTGGAAAACATGCTCGGCAGTTGTTTACCTGAATAACTACATGGAGAGTTTGATTAGTCCAATTGGGTGGACACCAATGAACCCGGGGACACCACCGGACACCATCTTCTTGGCGGAATATGGGAACAAGGGCCCCGGTTCAAATGTTGCCGGTCGGGTGAACTGGAAGGGAGTTAGAACAAATCTTAGTTACAATGAGGCGAATAGGTACACAGTCAACTCTCTGATAAGTGGGTCCAAATGGCTAGCGAAGACAAGGGTTCCCTACAACCCAGGCCTTTGATTTGCTTATCTGTCGATTTCAAGTGGGCCAGTTTTGAGTCATGTATCCATCCTGTTATAAATTGAATTTATTCTAATTAAATGGTACAGGAAAATTCGTTGTAACTAATTGTATAGGCTTATTCTACATGCCGTGTAGATGATCATAGCATTTTAAATTTCTCAAATCCAATTATTGGTGAGTGAGAAATAATACTTTGAAGTTGAACGGTTGCTTAAGTGTATTAAAATTTATCCCACATTAAATAATATTTAATGTGGAAGGGAGTTTAAAAGTGTGTAACTTTTAATGAGTGGACATCAAGTGGGCCATAGGGTATTGTGGGCTTTGTGAGAACAAAGCTCACGCGAGCTCTTGTACTTGGGTTCGCCAGTCCGCCGTCGATGAAGCCAATGCCGGATCCGAGCCCGAGCTCGATCCCAGACCCCGGTCCTGGGCAATTGGTCCAACTGAGGTGGTCCGTGTGGGGTCCGGGTTCTGGTTCAACCCTGACTAACCTTTTAGCCACATGTGGTTTTTGACCCCTGAATTATTTTGTAACTCCTGACCGTTCATGTCAAACGTCATGCTATTTAATTCATGCATGGACGTTACTTTGACCAATCATCTGGCTGCGTTTGAATGTACACGCTGAACCTGTCCAGGTTCATGCTGTCAGGTGTCAGACGTTTTTGAATGTCTTAATGACATTAATTCAGGCTGTAACCTTCCCTGCTGGAACCCCTATTAAAGTGTGAGGAGCTCCAATATCTCCACACACGAAAATCACCTAAACATACGAACACCTGAGACAAGCATACAACATACATAATTTTCTGCATTTCCTCTTACGTAGCTCGCTCCATTTTCTTCCAGTTCGCCGGAGCTCTGGTATTAACGGTGCTGTTATACCAGAGACGTTAGTCATTTTATTTTTGGGGACGAATAGCCAAAATCAAATGGCACTATCGGTGCTATTTCGTCTTGCGGACAGAGTTCAACTCGACTTGACTATTTTTTACACATTCTGTTTTTCTTTTGTTTTTTCCAGTTTTCTAATATTTCATTACATTCCTGTATTTGCTCAATTCAGTTGTAATTTTTTATTTACGCATCCTACATTCCTTTGTTTAATCGAAAGCGATAAGCGTACATTAATTATTTAAAAACAAACGAGTTATTATTAAGTATTTACGAAATGTAATAAATATTTATCTGAATGAAACAAATGCAAATGCTACAACCAAACAGAACGGCGAAAATGAAGAGAGAAACTGTTAGCATACATAGCCATGACCACAGTCATGCCATGCATAGCTATGCATGCAGCACAAATAGACAAAAATTAGCTAGAGCGGAAGAAGACAAATAAGCTATTCGTTGTGCATCTTTTGTTTAGAGTTAAACTTGTCATTTGTATGCACCAGTTCTTTCATGACACGTAGCATGCTCTAGGGTCTCTTTATAGCTACATATATATCCATATACAATGTAAGCCGCATTCATTCAAGCAATAACATATAATGTATAACCCTAGCTGCTTTAATGTGTTCTTTCTTGTTACTTTCAAGCCTTCAGCTTTCTGTAGCTTAAATATGGCAATAAGCTTTGTTCCACATGGTATCAGAGCAAGTATATGACCTGTCTCTGCCATGCTGCAGCTTTAATTAATGCCCATACAGATCCTTTTACCTTCAATCTTTGCTTTTCCCTTTTTAACCAAGCATCAAGTCTCAAATCCCTGTCATGTCCACTTCAAACCCTCCTGATCTGGTCATCCAACTGCAAAGCCAGTTAATTAGCACTAAACTCAATAATAACAACTATCTCATATGAAAACAACAAGTCATGACAGCCATTAGAGGTTATGGACTGTCAAACTTTATTGACGGCACTTATAAAATACCAGATTAATTTATTCAAAGTGAGTCTGGAAATGAGAGTGCACTAAATCCAGCCTACTCCAACTGGATTCGTCAAGATCAATTGCTGGCCTCTTGGTTACTATCTTCCCGCTCAGAAAGCGTGTCAGTCACCACTGAAGGACTTAACACATCCAGTGAAGTTTGGGAAGCTCTACACATCAGTTTTGCCAATGAGAGCAATGCAAAGGCTATGCAATATAGGATGCAGCTACAAGCCATGAAGAAAGGATCTTTATCCATGAGAGACTACATAAACAAGATAAGATCTTGCTGTGACATGATAGCAGCCACTGGAGAACAAGTTTCTGAGCAAAACCAAGTTCTTCACCTCTTGTCTGGCCTTGGATCTGAGTATAACCCTGTGGTGGTGTCCATTACTTCAAGATACGCTCCCTGCAGCTTTAGGGAAGCTCATTCCATCCTTTTGAGCTTTGAAAACAGATTGGAGACTACAGAGGTAACCAGCCAAGACTCCCCTTTTTCTGCAAACCTACTGACTCAAGGGAACAATCAGAGAATCCCCTTTTCTCAAAGGGGTAGAGGCACAATGAGAGGAGGTGCCAACAGAGGCAATATCAGATGGAGACTTAGAAGGTATAGAGGAAGAGGGGGTAGATATGGATATAAAGGAGACAAGCCAAGATGCCAAATCTGCCACTATACACCAGGAGCTATTCGCAAGCCTCAAGCAACCCTTATCAGAATGATCCCTCTATCAACATTGCCTACATAACCCCTCAAGACTTCGATCTCTGAAGGAAATTAGTGTCCTGATTCAGGAGCTACCAATCATGTCACTTATGACATGAATAATCTCAGTCTGGCTGCAGAATATCAAGGAGGTGAGACAGTGCAAATGGCAAATGGATCAGGTATGACAATTGCTCATATTGTTAATTCAATAGTTACTGACTAATATAATCCTTAATCTCACTCTTTCCACCTCAAGGAACTTTTACACATACCCCATGTCAAAAAAAAAACCTCATTAGTGTGTCCAAATTTTCCAAAGATAATCATGTGTTTTTTGAATTTCACCCTGATTTCTGTCTTGTGAAGGCACTCTCAATAGGGGAACCACTTATCAAAGGAGTAATTAAGTGGGGACTTTATCATTTCAATCTCATCAATCTTCAATCAAGCACCTCATCTGTCCAACCACCTCAAAGACCTATTTTTTTTTTCTGTTTCCGTTAATAATGTCTTAGATTTGACCACCTGGCACTTTGGGCTATGTCATCCTTCAATGGATATTGTAAGAAGAAACCTCAAAAGTTGTAATATCCATTTTTTGGATAATAAATGGTCTTCCTTGTGTTCTACTTGTATGGAATCTAAATCACATAAGTTACCTTTTCCTAACTCTGTAACTGATCATTATGGTGTTTTTGACCTAATCCACACTGATTTATGGATACCAGCACCAATCAAGTCATTTAATGGATATAGATATTATGTTAGCTTCATTGACCACAAAACTAGACACACTTGGCTATACCTACTCAAGTCCAAATCAGATACATCTCAGGCTTTTGTTCATTTTCATTCTTGTTGCCAATCAGTTTCAAAAAATAATTAAAATTTTCCAAAGTGATGGAGGTGGGGAGTTTCAGTCACTCAGTCCCTACTTTCTTAAACACGGAATCTTACATAGACTTTATTGGCCTTACACACCCCAACAGAATGGTCTAGTGGAAAGGAAACATAGGCAAATAGTTGAGGTTGGGTTGTCCATGCTAACACAGTCCAGATTCCCCTCCAAACATTGGGATGCTGCCTTCACTAATGCAGTTTACCTCATTAATAGGCCCCCCCCTCCAAAATCCTTCAATACTTAACTCCTTTTCAATCTTTGTTTGGTCAAAGGCTTGATTATTCAACCCTTAGGGTATTTAGTTGTCTATTTTACCCTCATCTAAGACCCTACAACAAGAACAAACTACAATTTAGAAGTTCCAGAAGCACCTTTCTTGGTTACAGCCCTTCTCACAAGGGATACAAGGTTTTACTTCCTGACAACAGGATCATCATCACAAGACATGTGGTCTTTGATGAGACCACCTACCCTTTTGCACAAAACACCCAACCTATGACAAAAATAATCACAGAACAAATGACCTCAGCACCACTACTACAAATTCCACAAACTCATATTTATAGTCCCACACCAAACTCTCCTCAACCCTCCAACAATCCCTTACCAGCTCCACCACATTCCCCTCAATCACAAAGATCGTCCTCTACTTCCTCCTCTAACCCTTCACAACCACCTCTTAATACCACCACCACACGCACTCAAACACCAACCTGCTCTCCAAATAGTGCAGTAATCCCTATTGGTCTAGTAATTATTGATTTGCCAATTGACAATGGTTCTTTACCTACTTCAGATGCCACTAACATTGTCTTGCAGGAAGGAGCTAAAGATCAGAATATCTATCCAATGACAACTAGGCTCAAGGTAGGAATTAGAAAGCCTAAGCCATACATAGTTCAGATTGATCCCTTTGTTGAACCAAAATCTCACTCTCAGGCTATGAAGTATCCACATTGGCATGAGACAATGAAGAAAGAGTTTGAAGCCCTGGCAGGAACAACACATGGACAATAACCACATTAACACCTAACAGGAAGCTAGTGAGTTGTAAATGGGTGTTCAAGGCTAAGAAGGATGTTAGTGGATCCCTGACCAGGTGCAAATCCAGGTTAGTGGCTCGAGGTTACACATAGGAGGCTGGACTTGACTACCATGAGACATTCAGTCCTGTAATAAAACCATAAACCATAAGAACATTCCTTTTAATTGTTGTTTCAAGATCTTGTCCAATAGGACTGATTGATATTGACAATGCCTTATTAAATGGTGATATATACACAGAAATATATATGCAATTCCCTCCTGGTTTTGAAGAACATGTACCCCCTGGAATGGTATGCAGGTTGAGAAAATCTTTATATGGACTTAAATAATCATCAAGAGCATGGACAAGTAAACTTGGGAATGTGTTATACCAACTAGGTTTCAAGCTCTCTCAGGCTCTTCCCTCCCTTTATTACAGAGTCAACAACAACAACATAATTTTAATCCTAGCTTATGTGGATGACCTTGTGATCACTGGTAATAACCTCTTCCAAATCAACACAGTGATATCCATAATTAGAAAATCCATCTCCCTCAAGGGTCTTGGAACCCTAAGCTATTTTTTGGGAATTGAATTCATATCTCATGCCCATGGCTTCTTCCTCTCTCAGGAGAAGTACATAAAGGATCTCATAGAAAGGGCAGGAATGGCAAACTGGGAGAGCCTCTCCACACCAATGATATGAAAGCCATTTCTATCCAAGTTTGATGGTCAACCAATGTCAAATCCTAAGCTCTACATGTAGATGGGTATGCAAATGTTACTAGGCCAGATACTTGCTTCAGTGTGAACAAAGTTAGTCAATTTATGCAGGCTCCTTCTGAGACCCATTGGAGGGCTGTCAAAAGAATCCTCAGATATCTTGCAGGCACCTCTGAGTATGGGAAAAACCTTACACGTGGACAGCTTCTACAACTAAATGCCTTTGCTGATTCTGATTGGGCATCAGATGTTGATGACAAAAGATCCACCTCTGGACTATGTGTTTTCCTAGGACCAAATCTGGTAAGTTGGAGCTCCAAAAAACAAGGAAAAGTTTCTAGATCAAGCACTAAAGCCGAGTATAGAAGTTTGTCCAATGCAGCATGTGATATTGTATGGTTGCAGAGTTTATTAAAAGAACTGCATCTGCTTCAGCCTCACATACCAACCATTTGGATTGATAACCAAGGTGCAATTGCTCTAGCATATAACCCAGTCCATCACCGAAGAACCAAACACCTGGAGTTGGATGTTCACTTCTTCAGAGAAAATGTTACCAACAAAGAAATAGGAGTTTGCCATGTCCCCTCCAATGATCAAACAACATATATCCTCACTAAGTCATTGAGTGGTCAATTTTTCGAGAGATTTCGACATAAGCTTTCTGTTATCCCAAAATCCTCTCTCCAATTAAGGGGGCATGTTAGCATACATAGCCATGACCACAGACATGCCATGCATAGCCATGCATGTAGCACAAACAGACAAAAACCAGCTGGAGCAGAACAAGACAAATAAGCTATCCATTGTGCATCTTTTGTTTAGGGTTAAACTTGTCATTTGTATGCACCAGCTCTTTCATGACACGTAGCATGCTCTAGGGTTTCTTAAGAGCTATATATATAGCTCTGTACAATGTAAGCCGCATTCATTCAAGCAATAACATATAATGTATAACCCTAGCTGCTTTAATGTGTTGTTTCTGGTTACTTTCAAGTCTTCAGCTTTCTGTAGCTCAAATATGGCAATAATCTTTGTTCCACAAAAACAACGCGAGGTTTAAGTTTACTTTTCAAATATTACAATAAACCATGGAATACTAGATAGTACAAAAAATCACCAATTAGCTAGCTATACACCAAAGAAAAAACATAACACTCACTCTATAAAAATAAACATGATTAATACCCAATTAAATAAAACACTTCTAGCATCCAGACAAGTAGTTCTCAGTGACGGACTGAGGCATCCCATCTTTCAAACAATTTATCAGAGGTATGGTGAGCGTCTCTTGCACGTCGTACACATTCCAACAAAATGGGTCGTCCACTAATAGGACCTCGTACGACAAGAGCTCCACTTCCGACTGTGATATTTGTGCAGGCGACCATGTCGCTGCACGCAAAGTGTATCGGTGGGCTTTGCACGTCGTACGTGCTCTTTATGTTTCTGAAGGTCACGTCAGTCAGGTAACTACAGCGTCTGATTACAATGATTGATTTCAATTTAGTTCTAGCTTTTGCACAAAAGACTCTCTCTCTCTCTCTCTCTCTCTCTCTCTCTCTCTCTCTATATATATATATATATATATATATATATATATATATATATATATATATATATATATATATATATATATATATATATATATATATATATATATATATATAATCAATCTATAAGGGAAAAATATTTGTGCAATTGAAAAAATATTTATTTCTTCTTGATTTTTTTTTAAAATCATCATATTTGTATATAATATGATATGACAATGATTACATTTATAATTTTATCATATTTGCACGAAAAGTATAATGAGAACTTATTATTAATTTTGTTTATTTAAGTTTATAAAATTATGGATATTCTTCAATTTAAGAAAAAAGACAATGTTAAACCTTATATTTCTTATAATAATAGTTTTCTATTTTTCTAATTTTGTTTTACTTATTATGTAGGAAGACATAACATTCCTTGTCATTTGATTTCCTTAGTAGTAGCCATGAAGGATTAAAGGAAGAAAAACGATGTTGCACAGGCTAAGAAAGAGAAGATATCATGAGTCACACATGAAGATAAGAAACAAGGATCATGCAAACATCCATATCCAGCCAAGCAAAACGTCCAAGAACTACGCAATTGCACTAGGGTTCGGTGGTTTTACTATTGTTCCCTCAAATGGATGTTAGACACGTGTACATGTGCGTTGTATCATTCTAGATAGTTCCTAGACTATCCTATATATGCATTGTGACACTCATCTTGTAATTATCTTGAAGAAATATAATGAAGTCCGCAGCATAAAGAGCAGCCTTAAAATAGCAGCTTAGCAGCTTTTCTATTTTTCTTTCTAATGTTTAAGCAGCCTTTTCTTTATGGTATCAGAGCTGCAGGGTAAGCTGTTGTCTCTGTGCTGTCCCTTTCATCTGTTTCTTTATAATAAAAGCCTCACCTTTTCCCCACAAATATGTATGCTTCATCTGCAGCAACATCTGGCCACACACAGGAACAAAATCAAATAATACAACCACAATGTCAATTGATCACCACCAAACTTAATGAAAACAACTACTTGATCTGGACAAATATTTGCAGTTTTTCGAGGCCATGGTTTAGAGTGATACCTCAATGGAAATCAAAATCCTCCGATAAGCTTCACTCCAGGCACATCTAATGACCTTGATCCATCATATTCCTCATGGCAAAAACAAGATCAATTGCTTGCTTCATGGATATTGTCTTCATTATCTGAGAACCTGCTTATCTCAATTGTTGGCTTGACCACATCTAAGGAGATCTGGGAAAATCTTGAAGTCGGTTTTGCTCAAGAGTCTACTGCTAAGATCCTGGATTACAAATTTCAACTTAGCACTGTCAAAAAGGGAAATATGATTATGAGAGACTATTTGAACAAGATCAAGCAGTATTGTGATCTTTTAAGGGCTGCAGGGCAACACATCAGTGAGCAAGAACAAACCATGACAGTCCTAGGTGGTCTAGGAAATGAATACAACCCTGTAATGGTTGGTATAAGCTACAGAATCCCACCATGTGGCCTAAGAGAGGTTCAAGCCATGCTGACTAGTTTTGAGAGCAGACTTGAAGGCATTGGCCAATCCCATATCAACACTAAGGGGTCCTTACCGTCCATTAATCATACTCAGAAAGGTCAAGGACATTACTATAGAGGAAGGTCAGGTTTTTCAACCAACACATACAGAGGCAGAGGAGGCAGACAATTCAATAGATCTATTAGAGGAGGAAGAGGAAATTTCAGAGGAAACTCCAACTTCAGAGGAAGAGGTGGCAGATATAACAACAATAAACCAAGATTCCAAGTGTGCAAGCTCTCAAACCACACTGCTGATGTATTTTATCACAGATTTGATGAAAACTACTCACCTCCAAGCTGGAATAACCAGAATTCAAGCAAGGGCAATTTTCAGAACACAGCAGCTCATCTGGCCAATGTGGGAAATGGAGAAACATTTGGTGAATCTTCGTGGTATTTGGACTTAGAGGCCACCAATCATGTTACTTATGATCTCAGCAATCTGAGCATAGCATCTAAGTATGAAGGAGCAGATAGAGTTTAGCTAGCAAATGGTTCAGGTATTCAAATTTCTCACTATGGCAATTCTTCTATTAAATCACCACTAAGTTCTCACATATTCCTCCTTAAGGACCTTCTTCATGTTCCAAAAATAATCAAAAATCTTCTTAGTGTCTCACAATTTTCAAAAGACAACAAAATATTTTTTGAATTGCACCATGAATTTCGTCTTGTGAAGGATCTGTCAACCAATGAGATTCTTATCATGGGGAATCTTAAGAAAGGCCTCTACTACTTCAACTTGCCCAGACACAACCTATCACCTCATCACATTGCAAGCCAGCCATCCTTACACTATCCAAGACAGCCCAGTGTTTTTAATTATGTTAGAGCAATAAATAAAGATAGTTTAGAATTGTGGCACTCTAGATTAGGACATCCCTCTTATGAGATTGTCAAGAAGGCTCTTGAAGATTGTAATGTTCATTTATCTAATAATAATGATCTGTTATGTAACTATTGCTTACAAGATAAATCTCACAAGCTGCCTTCTCCCAATTCTTGTTTTGACAATTATGATGTTCTTGATCTCATTCACTTTGATACTTGGGGTCCTTCTCCGGTTAAGTCTAACAATGGATATGTCTATTATGTAAGCTTTGTTGATCACAAGACAAGGTACACCTGGCTGTACTTATTAAAGGCTAAATCTGAAATAATTAATGCCTTTATTCATAGAATTTCCTGTCCCTACACCCCAGAACAAAATGGATTGGCAGAGAGGAAGCACAGACACATTATAGAAGTTTCCTTAAGCCTTTTGTCCAAATCCAAAATGCCTCAAGCACAATGGGATGATGCTTTCACCACTGCCACATACCTTATTAACAGAACACCTTCTAAACTCCTATATTCCAAAGCTCCTCTAACTGGCTAGAAACCAAGCTATTCACTTCTTAAGTTGTTTGGATGCTTATGTTACCCACTTCTCAGACCTTATAACAAGCATAAATTGGAATTCAGAAGTGAACCTAGCATATTCATTGGTTATAGTTCACAATTCAAGGGTTACAAGGTTCTTTTACCAAACAAGAAAGTGTTGATCACTAGGCATGTGATTTTTGATGAAGAAAGTTTTCCCTTTGCCAAAGAAAAATCCACCATAACAGACATAAACATTAGACAACCTATAATTGCACCTCCTTTAATTGAAACTCAGAATATGACCAACCATGACTCAAAGCAACATGATTCTCCTGCTCCATACTCTCCACTTAGCCAAACCACTAGTCTAACCAAATCTCAATTTATAAGTCTAATTATAGTTTAACTTGCTATCGTCACTTGCTAATAGTTTCAAGCTCTCCATTTAGTTAGTCGCGAAATAATTATATTAGTCACGTTATTATAAATCAGTGCGTGCATCTCCTTTTTTAGTCTTTGTATTCAACGACAAAGTGAAGATCTTATAAATAACTTTAAACTTTTCTAATTATCGGTACCCGTTGTACTTGTTTGTCAACAAGTACCCCAATATTTATCATTAGTCATAATTTAATCACATCAATCTGTTTTAGTACTACTGAATAATCTAGTTGTACTTTAATCGCAGTTTATTGTATTTTTTATTTTTGAAATAATTTATAACAACATAACCTTTAACCAATAAAATATACTACTTTTAATATAAATTTAAAAAATATATAAAATCAACTGAATAAAAAAGACTTGTATTTAAATTATAAATATGTTTTAATTAAAAATTAAAATTAAAAAAATTACAAAAACCCTATATATTGAAAATAATATAAAATGAATCCTAAAATATTTTAAGATTGGAATAAAATATTATGAATTCTAAATAATTATTTAATAATAAAAAATATATAGAAATGTTATAAAATAATAAAATCATAAAAAATATCATATATATAAGAAATATATTTCATATATAAATATTTAACAAATAATTTTAAATACATTGAAAGAATAAAGTGACAATAGTTATAAAATAAACTAAATAAATATATAATAATTAATTCTAAATAGTTTTTTTATCTATTGAAAGTTGATAATAAAATAATAACAAAGATCAAGAAGTTATAAATAATAAAATAATTTATAATATATATATATATATATATATATATATATATATGTGTGTGTGTGTGTGTGTGTGTGTGTGTGTGTGTGTAAGTTAGACAAAAGTAATTATAAAACCAAGAGTAATAAATCATTATGTGTCTAGAATTTTTAAAATATTGTACAAATGTTCATAAATAGTTTTTTAGTTAAGAATTTTAAAAAAAATGCATTGAATTCTATATATTATGTTTGTCCACGTATAATTTCGAATTCACATTTTAATCAAATAATTGTATAAATTTATTTACCTTTCACTTAAGTTCATAATATAATTTTTAATTATTTTTAAGAAAATAAAAAAAAAGAAAAAAAAGGAAAGTGTCATTGTCAAGTTTATGACACGTTTTGGGTCAAAGTTTAGGTTATCTAGGTTTTAGCAGAATTACGTATAGAAAATTAAAAAATATGACTCTATTAGGTTTATCCTCGTATCGCCTATTGTGGTCAAGAAATAAAATTATGAAAGAAAAGACAAGTTCTTGCTATGATTATATATATATATATATATATATATATATATATATATATATATATATATATATATATAGGGTTGGGTTTCAAATGAGAATCTGTCATTATATGTGAACCTAGGGACTCATCTTGACCATTAGATCGAATAATCTTGATGGTTGAGATTATGACATGTCCGCAGGGTAATTATGTAAAATATTGCATTAATTTAATAAAAAGGGTATTTTGGGCATATATCAACATTTCGAAAGAGCACTGCATTGCACTTTAGAAAGCATACGGGTAAAGAAAAGCACTATGACTGTATACAAAAAAGCATCAAAAATTTCGTTTATAAATAAATGTAATTAAATTTAAAAACCTGAATATAAAAAGCATCAGCTTGTGATTAATTTTATCATTACAGTACTGTAGAAAAAAGCACTGTTTATTTACGAGTAAGAATTTGGATTTTTACTATATTTTAGTTCTTTTATAATAACGTAACAATGCTTTTTTAATATTATTGCATCGCTTTTTTCCTACACTATCACTGCTTTTTTTATAATAACTTAGAAATTGGGGTTTTTACTTAAATTGGTGGCTCAATAGAATATGATCAACAGTCCTGGGGGGACAATTGAAATGGGTGGCAAAAGTTCTGGGGTCAATTTGCAGCTTTTTGGAAAATCGCCACACCACACCCCGTCCCAGTCACGAAAATTTGGCAACAGCAAACATTTGGCCACTATGTTAATTAAACACAACAAAGGAATTGAAATCTGATCCAGCAAAACCCAACAAAGGCCCAACACTCAACAAATTAATTATTGTTGRGCCATATACTTCAAGRCCCAAAGYTAGTCCACAATTATATTGACCCCACAAAACCCTAGGCCTTTTGGCTTTCTTCTTCACAAGAATCGGCCGCCCCCAGCATCAGCCTCAAAGGCCTTTACGGTTGCCATTTCATCTGGTCCATGCACCATTGCTAGCCATCTTCTCAGTCGACCGCTGACCATAGCTAACAGATTTGTCCACCGCCAGCAAGCCAAACATTGGCGGTCTTTAGCTCTCAACGACAGCGGCCCTGCCGCCACAGACGCCGCCACGAAGGCCCAGCCAAGGCGACGCTCAGCTGCCACCAGGCTCCACTAGTACAAAAACAGGATTCAAGAACAGGGATTTAAGAACGCCTCAGGAGGTGGCGTTCTTAAATGTCAGGTGGTGGCATTTTTGTAATAAAAGTGTCACATACGAGAACGTCTTTTTCAAAGACGTTCTGGTATACTGGATATCCAGAACGTCATTAAAAAACGTTCTCGTATGTTAGATATCCAGAACGTCGTTAAAAACGACGTTCTCGTATGTTAAATATCGAAAACGTCTTTAAAAATGACGTTCTCGAAAGTAATATTCAGAATGCCTTTAAAAAGGCGTTCTTGTATGTCATATTATTTCTTAATTAAAATATACCCACAAAATCAATTTTTCTAATTGAAAAATAAAATAAAAAAACCTTATCTCTTTCCTCTCCCCCTCCCCCCCGATCTATCTCTCCTCCAAAATTTACATCCCCGCACGAACCTTCTTCTTCCCATATTCCACCACCACCACACTCCGTCGGCGCCGCAGTCAAACCCTAGCCACCACCAATCTGAGCAAGCACGAGCCTAACTGGCCTCCCCTGCCTGAGCTCCCAAACACGTTCTCCTGAGCAGCACTTCACTAGGGTTTGACGGCTGGCCTCCCCTGCTTGAGCACCAGCTCCAGCGGCGACACCACCACCGCCTTCGCGGCCACAACTGCAGGATTCTCGTTCAACTTGCCGCGCCGCAGCTGCTGGGCGGCGGCGACTACCTGCGTAAATTTCCGCTTAACCCTAAAATTTCGACAACCTAAGATTTCTCCTCGCCATCGACCAGCAAGCCAAAATTCGATGCTCGTCATCCTCCAGACTCAACCTCTCACTTCCAATTACAAGAAACAAACACATAATTTTGATAGGCGAAAAAATTGCAGAAAACCGGGCGGCCGATCCCCTTTTGGGCAAAAATGGAGATTCTCCGTCCGGTGCTCCTCCCGCCAAATTGGACGTTCTTTCTACTCCCCCTAAAGATGACGATGCCACCCCAGGTATCAATTTACAATTACAATCTTCAATTTTGGCCAATTCGAAATTCTCTGTTGGCGATCCCCTTTTGCTTAAAGAAGGTGAAATCGATATTTCCACATAAAATGCTATGAATCCTGTCGAATTGGACATTCAAACCACTTCAATTGATGTTATTAATTCCGTTTCTCGTTATTATTTAGACTCTGAAAAATCCCGAATACCGTTGGCCCCCTCTACTTAGACTACTTGTCCGCTGGCCCCCTCTACTGATGCCGGTGTTTCGAATTTGCGTCGCTCCGAGGAGCAGCCTGTTGTCTCCTTAACATTATCGGGTTATTTCGGTCCCTTGTTTTATATATTTGTTTTCTATCAAAGCATGGTTTTGTATTATGGTATGAATTTCCTGCTAATCTTGAGTATTTTGAACATATTGATTACAATCATCAAGACCTTCATGTAGCAAATCAAAAGCCAACAATGATATTCACTTGAAAACTCAGGATGTTAGTGTGGAAGAGAATGGGACTGCGTTGTTTTCCGATTTTTACTTATTTGGTTGTTTTTCTTTCTGGACTCAGTTCAAATATTGGAAAATGTATAACGTGGGTCAAAAATCTCGAAGGCGATAAGGTCTATAATTTTATTATTTTATTTTTGTAATTTCATTATTTTAATTCACGCTGTCACTGGTGGAATAATCATGTAAATTTTTTCTTTGTTCTTTTGCATCACACCTGCTGAAAATGGCAAATGGAAAATGGCAAATAGGGAATTGATGGACATAATTCCAATTTAAATGTTCTTGTTTTTCTTAATGCCTCTATTGCGGTTATAAGAGAACAGATCGATTGTTACATGCAAAGCCAATTGGAGAACGTAACAGATAATGAAGATGAGATTAATGGCGATTGGGAGGCTGATGAAGGAGTGGCAGAAGTGGAAGAGGAGGAAAGAACAGTAGAATCAACCGCCTCTTCCACCCCTAACTCCACTAAAAAACGGTTTGTTTCATGAATTTGATTTTTATTTTGTTTTATTTATTTTTTTAAATTGTGAGCTTATAATTTGTTGATGTTTCGCCATGACGAGTTTATTTATATAATTATTTTTTCAATTCAAAATTATAGAAGTTCTTTTTTCCGTCAGATTATGCTTTGTGAGTAATTATTTGAGCATTAATTACTTGCAGAATTTAGTTAATTCTTGCCTTTTTTTAAGATATACAGTACAATTTATGATTTTGGTTAATGATGGGGCAAAAATTATTTAGCTTTAGTTACACACTCTGGAACTTGTGCTTAGGTTGGAGTTTTATACCTCATTAACTTGGTTCATTATATGCGTTAATGGCTTTTCTTTTCTCCTTTTAAAATCCCGTTTTGGTGTGCAGCTTAGCGTTCTTCATTTGATTTAGTTTTAATTATGTTTATTTGGTCCAATTTCACATTCGTTTGYTGTTTGCATAWAAAAGCTTACACATGTATCTCATTTTGTTAGACCTAGAAAGAAAGAGGTCAAGAAAAGAGGTGGAGGCGGATTTACCAAATTATGCAGCCTTTCCCCCGAGCTTACGGAATTTACAGGAGTATCTCAATTGGCTCGGACTGAGGTATATCAATTTTATAGTGGTGTATATATTATTATTTATTTATTTATTTTCTTTCTGATAGTCATTTTGGAGTAAAACAAAAAAATGGTATAATTTACCCACATACTGTTTTTTTATAACCAGGTTGTTAAACAAGTGTGGTGTTATATAAGAGAGCATAATTTGAAAGATCCATCCAACAGGAGGAATATCCTTTGTGACGACACATTGCGCAACCTTTTTGCTGCAGATACCATAGATATGTTCCAAATGAATAAGGCCCTTGCTAAGCACATATGGCCCTTGGATTCTGATGGGGGTATATTTTTTGGCCCTCAGCCTCTACTTGTCTTTTTAACAGTTATGGGCTGTTGATATAAATTTAATTCGTGATGGAATTTTCTTCTTGAACGTTTTTTATTTGAGAAAAAACTTCTTGCGTGCTTTTTAGGTATTGCATCATGATGCTGAACTTTTCTACCTCTAATATTCACTTAGAAAGTACATGTTGGAATAATAGAAACAGAGGCATACGAATTGCAGTCAAATAGTATTAATGGAATACATTCTTTTTCACTTGAAAGGCAGTTTGATTGATTGTCTTTGTTGGGCAATCATCCGAACTTCATATTAAATATTTTATAATAAAGCTCCTTATCTTGTGGCAAGTTGTCCTCGTTGAGAACATATAGTCTTGCTAAATATGTACCAGATTCCATATTTAGCTATTCCATTTGAATCTAATTCAATAATTTCTTTTATTAATGTTTCGAAATCAAGCAGCTCCTGCCAATCATGCACCAAAAGAKAAAAAGCCGAAGAAAGAGAGAGATGAAGGTGAGTGAATATTCTGTACTCTGCTCTTTATTGATCCTGCTATTTTTAACCATTTCTGAACTGTTTATTTATTTATATTTTATTTAATTTTGTCTGTATAAGATGAAGATGAGCCAAAGAAAAAAGAAAAGATACCAAGGGGTGGAAATTCGGCTTTCATTGCTCCTCTTAAGCTTTCTGATGCTTTAGTGAAGTTCCTTGGCACAGTGGAAAGTGAACTACCTCGTTCTGACGTTGTTAAGAGGATCTGGGATATATTAAGCTAAAAAACTTACTGGTATGTGATTAATGCTGAACCATACGTGTGTAATTTCCTTTCTCAGTCTCTCTCTTCTCTCTTTTAGTATTTTGGAGCTATTTATATTAATTAGCTCTTATTTGACTATATTCTAACCAAGATATTTATATAAGCCACCAAGTGCCTCGACGTAATTATATATTCACTCTTCCAAAACTCTAAGAGGACTCTAGAAGGGTCTAATTTCACTATTTGAAAGTTACGCTATCACCACTTTTCTGAGTGAAGAGATATTTAAAGYAGACACCTAAAATAAATTGCATCGATGGAACAAACCCTTAATTTCTACACTTTAGTGTCAAATGCTCTTTTATTTACTCGGATGCTATTATTATTATTTGTTGAAGGACCCGGCGGATAAAAGACAAATATTATGTGACGAGAAGCTGAAAGAACTTTTTAATGTAGACACCTTCCATGGATTTTCAATGGCGAAATTACTCATTGCTCATCTTATAAAAATCCAACGGTGAGTTAGTTGCCATGCTGAGTCTTATTAAGTAGCACTTGGATTTTTATTTATTTTTGTTATGTTCAGTGGAGATGCTGCCGAGTCTCTCTATGTTGCCCGTTTGTCTTTTTAATATGTATCTTTTGTACAAATGATGGAATTTTGAGGAAAAACTAATCTAAATTTCCAGGCAACATTATGACAT
>BMAC01001531.1:0-12112 GCA_014905375.1 Phtheirospermum japonicum
GTTAGTCAAAAGTTTTATTACCGATATTTCTTCTATGACAACAAGCATCTAACCTTCCGCCATACCGCACCAACTCCAACAAGGTATGCATTAATATTTTAAGTTTTTCAATTTCTAAGTCTATTGCAATGTTTTCAATAGCAAATTACAAAAAAGTCATTACTATTGCAAATATTTTCAATAAACAAATACAAAAGTCATTACTATTGCAAATACTATGCTATGCTAATGCTATGCAAAGGGATTTCTATAGACATGGTCACTATGACATTTTACAAAATCGTCGATTGCATATTCTCAATAGCAAAATACAAAAGTCATTACTATTGCAAATGTGATGCTATTTTATCTTTTTGTAAAATTTTCAAAATTTTCTAAGTCTATTGCATGTTCTCAATAGCAAATCACACAAAAGTCATTACTATTGCAAATATTATGCTATTTTATATTTTTGTAAAGTTTTCAAAAATTTTCAAGTCAATTGCATGTTCTCAATATCAAATACAAAAGCCATTGCTATTGTAAATGTTAAAAAAAAAAAAAATTTAAGTTTTCAACATTCTAAGTTTATTGCGTGTTCTCAATAGCAAATACAAAAAAATTATCACTATTGCAAATGTTATGCTATGCTACGCAAAGAGATTTCTTCTATTGCACGTTTTTCAATATCAAATACAAAAGCCATTACTATTGCAAATACTAGCTATGCTATGCTATGCGAAGGAATTTCTATAGACATGATCTCCATGACATTTTACAATCACATGTTTTTATGCATGATCTATTCCATGAAAACTATTTTATTTAGTCAAACTATAGATGCTTGTGTGCGAAGAACTATTTCGAATTTCGAGGACGAAATTTTTTTTTAGGAGGTAGGATTGTAACGCCCGAGTTTTTATCTTCTTATAATATTAAGCCAATTTTTTTTTATTATTATTATATTCTATTGTTTGAAATACACTAATTCATTATTCAAATCCAATTGAATTATTTTCAATTATATTATTTTTATTTTTACCAAAACTCAAATTCAATAACAACATTTTGTTTTACAAAAGCCTAATCTAAGCCCAATGGCAAGCCCAAATTTAAACAATTATTTTTATTATATTATTTCACCAAAGCCCAATCCAAACCCAATGACTTGGCCCGATTTCAACAAAAACTACAACCCTAACTTTCTAAAAATATATCCATCTTGGTTTTTAAAGAAAACCCAAACCAACATAATTTTTTCATACGGCCGCATTACAAGTAAAACCCATTCTTGTTTTTCAAAAGATTTTCAAAGAACAACAATTCATCATCAAAAATTCATTTTGTCCGGCTGCCGATTTTACACAAAGCCTAAAGAAAATCGGTTGTTTTCCAGTCACCATCCCCCGAACAAGTTTCCGTCTCAACCTCGACCGGACTCGTTACCACCCCCGACAACTCGTTCTTCGCAATCATTTCCAGCACGTGTCACCAGCAAGACTCATCATCCTCCAACCATGGCCGAATGCCAACCTGAACGCCACCACAGCCACGATAACACCACGACCACAGCCCGACCTCCGAGAGGCCACCATGACCACAGCCCATTTTCCACGCCACTGAACCTCGGAGCCCTGTCGCCAGAAGAACCCCACAACCAAAACCCAAATTGCCGGCCGCGCGTACGAGCCAAAGGTCAGGCCTCGTCGTCTGTCCTCAGACGGAAAACCACCCAACCCGACCGTCATCAGAATCGATAGCCACCAAATTAGAAACCCATCCCAAAACCAAAACAAAACAAGACCCCACCACAGCCACGTCAAACCCCACACCACCGGATCACCTGCCGACTCTACGTCTGTCGCCGCCTTCACCACCGCCTACGAGATCAGCCTCCTCCGGTGTTGCGCCAATTGCCATTGCCGATCCCAATTACAGGAGAGGGAAATCGCCCGGGCCGGAGAGGGAGAGACACCTGGATGCCGTCGTCCATTTTTCTGACGCCATCGTGCACATCCTTGTCGAAAGCGATGCGCCGATAGCCAACCGCCGCTACGGGTCGCCGAATGCCGCCGCCTCGCAAATGCTCCACTATTGCCGTCGCGCCTCCACCGCTGCGAAACGCCGCCACCGCTGCCATCGTGGCTTCACTGCCGCCAATGATTCCAGCCCAACCACCACCGTTTCTGCTCACGATTGCCAGAAATCCGAGCCACCGCCACGTCAATTCGCCTGTTTCCACCCGCCGGATTGCCCAGCCGACGATTGACGACAGGAGAGGAGCGTGTTGTCGCCGTTTTCTGGTTTTGGGAGAAAGAGAAAGGGGAAAACGGGTTCTGGGGGCWTAAGGATGGGTTTTCTCTTTTAATAACCAGCAATTTCCAAAATATCTCCAATTGAACCCAGAAACTCTTACCCTTGTTCAATTGACCTCCAAAACTTTTATTCTTATTCGATTGAGCCCCCAAGTTACTTGAAACCCTGATTTTAGCCCCAAAACTTAATAGAAACTCCATCCCAGCCTAAAGAACATTCAAGTTATCTTATTTCCACCCTCCAATTTCAAGAACCTTACAAAAACATCCATATCTACCATTCTATTTAAATTCCATGACCGGGCGTTCGAATAAAGGTTACGAATTCATTATCTTTTCAAAKATTCCGAATTAATTTTTAAATTCAAGTTCTAAGTTAATCTATTATATTCAATGTAGGAAACGAGGGTTCTCGAAACTAGGATTTTCAAGCACGAGGATCTACATTCGCATTTTCACGAAACAACATTTAAAGGTGGGTGATTCTAAACTCTTTTCAAAACTATGTTTGTCTATGTTAAATGCAATTATATGAATTATCTATGTCTCAATGCAACATTCCATAGTAGCTTTCGAGCTAAAACAATGACAGTGTGTTGTAGCCATTCATTTATGATTTATACGATTTCTTCTTAACATTTCCGAATGTGTTCTATGTTTGTCTATTTTAAATGCGATTGTATGAATTATCTATGTCTCAATACAACATTCCATAGTAGCTTTCGGGCTAAAACAACAGTATCTTTCGGGCTAAAACAACAGTAGCTTTCGAGCTAAAAACGACTGACAGTGTGTTGTAGCTATTCATTGTTTGTATGATTCGTGTTTAATGTTGACAAACAAATCCCCACTGCGCGAGTTGAAAGCTCACACCCATTTTTATCAAACTTTTCAGGTTGAGGAGTTGGATGTGGTACGAGGCGGTGGATGCGAAGATGCTATTTTCGATGCTATTTCATTTTCCTTTCTATGAATTGGTATCTAAGATTTATGTCAAATTACAAATAAATATTGAGACTTGTGTTTCTATTTAAAACTCCTTGAATAGTCGAGTACTACTATTTTGATTCATTAAGTGAATCTCCTATTTTCAAATAAATATTTAAGTTTTATTCACGCTTCCGCTCAATTTTTATTGTGATTGTGATTTATTTAAAACTCACGCCCTTGGTTTTGGAAGTTTTATTTATAAAGAATTAAAATGTTATATTTTTCGAAAATGGAGCGTGACAGTTTTCTTCTTTTTTTATTCGAGATGGAGAGGGAGAAGGAGTAACACGCTTGGCATTTACCAACAATTATGAACAATCGCCTAATCCTATGCTCCTATTGTCTACCAAAAATAATACAATTATTACTATACAGTTATTATAATTCGTATTAAAATAGTTCCATGGAGAACAAGAGTAACAACAAATGGAGAGGGCCATCCTAAATATTTGTGTACCATAACCTCATTAACCCTTAATTTACAGGTTGAGCATGGTTTGTTTCTATTCCAGACCCACCATCGAATGGGCAATAAAAGATGATTGAAACCTTTTTTAGAATTGTAAAGACATTGGTTCAATAATTCAAACCTTGTATGTGGTGTATGTGCCGATGCGATGGAGGATGAACAACGTTTTGAGTTTTTCCCCTTGGCGTGTTAAGATGTGTGCAGTCATGTTTAGGCTCTGCAGATTAATAGGTTCTATAAAAGGTTGGGCTTGTAGATTAACAAGCTCCGTAAAGGGTGAAGGGTGTAAAGGGTCAACCTTGTATGATGAAAATTAAGGATGAATTTCTTGATATTTAGTATGAATATCTTAGTGCACCACGTTATACCTTATGTGTTTTAGATATGGCATGAATATTTCTAATTTTGGAATATATTATTTCCATATAAGATTTTTAAATTAAAAAAATAATTCAAAAGCTTGGAAATATTGTAAAATAATATATATATATATATATATATATATATATATATATATATATATATATATATATATATATGCATTATTAAGTCACTTAAATGAAATATATTGTAGATTATAATCAAACTGGTAATGAAATATTGTAAGTGTATCTTTAACCTTCAAATCCATAATATTTCATAAAAATACGCCATTTAATGAAATCCGTAAGAATTTGCATTAAGTTTATTTTATTATTATTATCCCTTCATTTAAAAATAATTTATAGTATGTAGGAGTATTGTTTTATTAAATTAATAATATCAATAGATATAAAATTAATAGACTAAAAAAGACAAAGAAATATTAATATCTACCCAATCAATATTTTCTGTCCCTACCACTATTATCTTCAACTTTTCCTTCATCATCGTCTTTTTGTAGACATGGATGTACCGATATTTTTCCTAAATAAAATTTATCAACCGAACAAGTTTCTTCTCAATCACTTCAAACTTAGCTTGCACTACCTTGTGAACTGCGTCTTCAAAATAAGAAAAAAATTTGATATTACACTAGTGCAAGAAACTGCATATCCAGAAGGGTAATTCTGCCTATCCAGAACGCCTTTCTGTGCCTTCTGTAGTGACATAGTTCTAGAAAGTCTTTACTTTCTAGAACGCCTTTTTTTTACCCTTCTGGATTGGCAGACTTTCTAGAAGGGTAAAAAAAAAGGCGTTCTAGAAAATAATTTTTCTGTTCTAGAACGGTACCATCCCATGTTGGTCCACCACTTTCCAAATCGGTTATTAGAAAAGATGTTTTAGAAAGTATGATTTTCCATATCGTTTTTTCGAAAAACCGTTCTGGAAAGTACAACTTTCCAGATTGTTATTTAATAAATACCTTTCTGGAAAGTACAACTTTCAAGATCGTTATTTATAAAATACCGTTTCGGAAAGTATAACTTTCCAGATTGTTTTTTGAAAAAACCGTTCTGGAAAGTATAACTTTTCAGAACGGTATTATCTAAAATATGTTCTGGAAAATTTTACTTTTTAGAACGTTCTGAATTGTTGGAAAATACGTTCTGAAAATTTGAATTTTAACGCTTTCATCAAATGTAAAACATCAAATATACAATACTATTAAAAACACCAAATCCTCATTGGAATCATAATAATTAACAAATAAATCATTACTAATTTTACATCATTTAAGATGTTGATCCTCTATAAGACATGGTTTACGAAACTTGTAATTAACACTAGAAATAAATAAATAATAAACACTTGGCAAGCTCAACAATTCTAATCCAAAAGTTATGATTATATCTCCAACTTGCTTGAGGACTTGAGCCGGTCACTGAACTCCTTGAACTTGAGATTTCTCATGTTTTTAAAAGTGAAAACGTAGACCGAATTGTACTTCTCCATAGCATCTCCTATCGAGTTCACCACAACTTTTTCATGCGACCTTCCTTTCTTCTTTGTCTTCGATAGAGTCACTGCATGATGTCTCACAAAAAAAAAAAAAATCAAAATTGAATGAAGATACAGGATGTACGTAATAAACCAATCGATTGAAGTGTATATGGGAGAGAAAGACCTGGCCTATAGCACTTTTACTTCGACATATTTGGCAAGAACCTGCAGAGCTCGGAGAGGAGCGAGGGGACATAAATCGGGAGGTGTTGGAATTTAAAGGGTTTTGAACTAAAACCCTAATTAAGCCTTTGCGATTCTGTATCGGCGGCTCATTTTACATCTTTATGGATGGGACTGGACCTAGCTAAACTGTGGGGACTGGCGATGATATGGGGCTTTAATCATACTACTAGGCGAAGCCCAGTTCTCATTGTGCCAGTTTTCTGCAATTAAACTTTATTATTTATTGTTCGAAAAATTATATATATTGATGACTCGTTATGGTTCAACCGAGTACACTGTGGGTGCACCATGCATGGTGCACTCCACTATTAAAAATAATATTTTTTCAAAATAGCCTTAGATCCACTTGCAACCTTGAAGATAACAAAAGAAAAAAAGAGAATAAAGAAAAGAAAAGGAAAGGAAAAAATAGAAAAAGAAATAGTCAACATGATGGCATAGCTTAGCTAGAATTTTATTTTACCAAATTGAAATATTAAATATGAAGTACATATATGGATCTAAAAAGAACAAAGAAAAAACTTGTTACTGGAGACAACATGACTTGAATGCTTATTAAAACTGTTGGAGTGAGAAACGAGCCACCTACAGTTGTAGTTATCACCGATATCAAATCAATGCTGTTTTTCTCCGCAAATCCAAACACCGACTCTTCTGTTAAAAGCTTTGAGAGCACATAAACATGAATAAGATTTTCTACTGTGAGATTCAACGCAGCTAAGTTGAAAATGGTAACACAAATGACTTATATGGCAATATTTAGAAATAGAATAAATACCAAGCCACTTGCTTTAGTCTTCAGGATTTGTTGAATAGGTGTTTGACAAGATTCGTCAACTATCAGTATCCAACCCCCCAAGGTGTCTTTTGCAGTCAATGTGCTAATCGACGACGTGAAAACAACCCTAGCAATTTTCGACTTTAAACAAGCTTCGAGGACATTCAGTGTCCCTCTGATAGCTGGATCTGTGAGTTCTGTTTTAATGTAGCTGTCTTGATGAGGAAATAAGTCGATTAATGAGAGATTATAAAAGTTATATTTTATTTAAAAAAATGATTAATTACAACCACATTTGCCCATTGGAAAAATTATAAAATCATTCATGTTTTGAGTTTTCTTTGTATAGCTTGAAATGAAAGTGTAGAAATAAGGGGTAATAACAAAACTATACCTAAGGTTTAGAGTATTTAAAAAAGAAACCGCTAACATTGAAAATTACAAAGACCACTCTTGGGTATGGTTCCATTTACATTTTGGCCCAACTTGCGGAATTTGATTACCTCATCAAATACACCCCTCGAATTTCAAAATATTACAAATATCTCCAACTTTTCATATGGTTATTTGTAATATTGAGGGACATTTATGTAGAATGCAAGATTAAAAGTCTGGGTTATTTGTAATATTTGAAAAGTCGTGACATGTAATTGTAAAACACTTGATGGAATCAATAATTTCCGTTAGCTCCATCAACAACAGGTGAAAATGTTACTCATGTGTAACCTCAAGGGCATTTTTTGTAATTTTCATAGCTAGATCGTTATTTTTTGTAATTTACCCTCAAATGTAGTTTTGTAGTTATCCTGTAAAATTGAAAATAATATATGTCATGAACTTCCCTAAATTGCTAATGACTTGGAAAAAATTACTAGCAAAATAACATAAAATTGAAAGGTGATGAGAAAGGATAACATGATCAATACAACAATACATTACCAAGATCCCAAGGAGGCAAGGTTAAATTATAACTGGGATTGAAACGGTTTTGCCAAATAGGAGGCAAGGTCAAATTATTTATGATTGCCAGGTGGTTGGAAATGGAAATAATGTCTAATCCTCCAACTAAATTGTGACATAGGTAGGTCTTTGAGTCACATAACCTGGAAGATCGTCTAGTGGATGAATCCAATAAGGCATACAGTAAAAGATGAATCAACTCACCAAAAACAAAAAAAAAATAAAAAATACCTTCATACTTATTTGAAGTTAAATCCACAACCAAATCATCTCCTTCACCAATGCTGAAAGACAAACTGTCGCTTTTGCTAAGGTTCTCTAAATGAGGGAAGTGATACCTAATGGCATAGTCATCCAATGTGCAAACAAGGCCAAGATCATCCTCCCCTCTTGAAACGTGTATTTGATATGAACCAAGATGGAGAAAGGATTGAGCAACTCTGCAAACAATCGCACCAGGCTCATTCTTTGGATTGCCACTGCATACAAATGAACCCATTGTGGTCAACAAAGGTAACATAACTTACCGTCTTTATTGATTACACAGTAGAATACACACACGAAAACAAAGATGAAGAGAAAAATAAAAGAAAATAAAAAAAAGAAAGATGAAATATTTAAATAGGGTACAACTGCATACTCATAGAACATGTCTCGAGTAACATATTTTCCAATTGTCACTAGACATAACGCACGCGTTGTTTGGATTCCCAGGCTGTGTATTGCCTCACTGCAGAGGAATTCACAGATACTACTATGTAAGACTACGAGACCATCCACAAACCGACTGTATGGAGTCTCTCCAGCACCCTTAAGCGACAATTCTCACCTCTGAGACTTGGAATTAAGAAGCTCACCCAGCGTAATTGCCCTACCATCGTCCAACTGTCCAACCCACATTCCAAACTGATGTCCTCCGTAGCATTGAGCGTAAGACATCTTATAATTAAGCATAAAAAGTAAGTTAATGGCAAAAGAAAAATAGAGAAAAGGGAAAAGAAAAGAAGATGTGAAACTCACCCTCCGACTAAAGGTGGTGCCCCAGAGAAAAAATGCGGGAAATCGGGCCTTTCAAATCTGAGATTGCAAAATGAATTAGGCAAGAAAAGTCAAGTTAATAATCGATAAAAACAAAAAAAAATATGTACTTTATAGGAAAGGAATGCCATAATAAATGAAGTAAGACATTAGTGCGGATAAATCAAACAACTTACTCTTTTGGATCCAAATCAAGTAGCCCTGCAACTGAATCTGATCACGCAACAAGTTGAGGATTGTCAACCTCAGCCGATGGAGATACTTTTGTGTAACAAGAATGCAAGACCTACATATAATACATAAGAACACATTAAATAGCATCAGATATCAACACGCAGAATGAAACCCCTATACATATCTAGAACATCCCATTTAAAGGAGCATAATAGGTACTAAATAACATCAAATATCACACAATGATTATTTATTTCCCAGATAACCCAAAATCGCATTGTGCCCCCATTATTTACCCTATTTTCAAATGACAAAAAATGAAAAAATATCCTGCTCTTAACATAGCACTGGTCATAAGAACACCCCACCTTGATACATAAACTTCAAAATTTAAATACCAGAAACTTTTTTCCCAATTTTAAACGGATTATACCTCAAGCAGACAATATCCATTTTGCCTTTCAAGTTTCCAGTTAATATAAATCTGCAATAGAAAAGACTACTTAGTGACAAAGGAGCAATTCAATCCAGGCAAATCAATATCCACAAAATCAAAGCAGTAAATTATTAAATAAGTCAAACAAGATCAAACCTCTCATGGTGTTAAATCACTTTTCGTATCACTAGGAAGCTCACGAATAAACGAATGGTCCTATTTCAATTTCTCCAGCTTTAACTGAACCCTATTTTGACAAATATTATCAACATTCATACAAGTATTAACGCCATCGTGGCCATAATTATTATTATTATTGCAGTTGTTATGCTCCAGCTTTTGATTCTTCAAATCTTCAGAAATAGAGTCGACGAAGGCCGCGGCGAGAGAATAAGCTCTGTCCATCGAAATGACGCCGGAGAAGTGACGCTTCGGTGAATTGAAGCGGTTGAAGGAGTAAAGTTGGAATTTTGGTATGATAGATGGGAGGAAGGAGAAGGCGGTGGTGGTGGCGGCGAGAGAGGAGGAGGAGTGAGAAAGTGATGCCGAAATGTGGGAAAACATTTTCATCTGATTTTTCTCAAGTTCTGAAAATATTTCATTTAGCCGCTCCATTTACCCGCGCCGAAATTGTGAAAATATTTCAAATTGGTAAAGACTTTCGAGATCAGTATTATTAAAAATACCGTTCTGCAATGTTTTTTTTAGAGAAAGACATTCAAGAACGGTTTTTTAATACCGTTCTACATTGATTATTATATCTAGAACGGTAATTTCAATTCCGTTCTGGATTGTAGTTTATTTTTTTTAGATAGAATTTCCAGAACGGTAATTTCAATACCGTTCTGGATTGTTCGCCAATTCAGAATGGTACTTTAATACCTTTCTGGATTGACGAACATTCCAGAACGGTATTAAAATTACTGTTTTGGAAAGTATACTTTCCAGAACGGTATTATAAAACCGATCTGGACAGTCGTCATTCCAGAACGGTATTTTAAAATATTATTCTAGAAAGTTCTATCTAGAACAGTTTTAAAAATACCCTTTTGGATTGACTTTTTTGTCTGTTCTATAATGTAGTTTCTGTACTAGTGTTATTTAATGAATAAAATCAATTGTCGTAAAATAAATAAATTCAAAAAGTCAAATAAAATATTAATATCTACCTAATTTAGTATTCTCCAATCCAAATATGAAAATATAAGATTAATTAATAATTGTAATTTAATATAGAATATGCATGGTTGATATTTTGACATATTTTCAATTTTATAAAGTATGTGAATAAAATTATTATGAATTTAAACTAAACACCAAGATACAAAATTATTGAATAATAACAATTATCTATAAATAGCGAGTAGACATCGATAAAAGGCACGAGTAGACAATACGATAACTTTTGAATTTTTAATTTTTAGATCACAAATATATTTTGATAAAATCCCGTGTAACACACAATTTTTACACTAGTATTACATATTTAATCATTTCTTGTTTGTAAGTATATTTTTAATTGTTGATATATTATAAACTTATTATATAGCATAATTATCTTCTTATATATTTTGTTTTATTATAATTTGAAAAAAGTTTATGTTATATTCAAAGTTATTTGAATGGCACATTAACTATAATAATGAAAGATACGCAAGTAATATTTTGTACATCTAATGATGATATTTCTAAAATGAAAAATTCAACAAACATCGAAAACTTTGTAAAATAATCTAAAATATTTCTTAACCATGACTTGTGTAAGTATATCATTAACTCTTAAACCCATAGAAGTGCACCATTAAGTAAAATCTGTGAGAACATGCATGAAATTGAGAATAGTGATTTTTCTTTTATATCTTGAATAGTAGGATTTTTAATAATTCATTGAATATTCAAATTTATGAACGGATGGTTTAGTGGAATCCGTATAATTCAATATTGGGAATAAAATTGAATGGATTTTTAAAATCATATAATTCTCAAATAATTATTTAGTCAAAAAATTAAAAAAAAATATTTGTCTACAACTATTACATTGCATGATTTATAATTTAAGTTTGTGATTATATTTCCATTAAGTCGTAATTTAATATTTATAGAAAATAGGGGAATACAAGAAAAGAAAAGATACTGGAGTATCATATGACTGGTCTCGGTCACCGAGTAACATGAAACCCGATCTACGAATATGACATGGACAAGACCACAGAGAATCGAGTTGGGTAAAAATATAATAAAATTGAGAGCAAAGCTAATATTGTATTAACAATTTCAATTTTTTTCCTTTGATGTCACCTGATTCAAAGTTTGTTTTTTAACTTTTGTAGTATTTATTTCATCATCAAACTTATCAAATAATTATTTACATTTTTTATATTTATTTAACTTATTTATATATATATAGAGAGAGAAAGATAGAGTGAGAGAGAGAGGCAAATATATAGATTGATTGGTTAGTTGAATGATTGATAGATAGATATTCGGACTTGTTAAATTATTTAAGTTATAAAGTTATTTTTTATAGTTTACTCGGACATGGTAGATTATTTAGGTTTTAAAGTTAATTTTTATAGTTTATTTAACTCATTTTATAAAGTCACAATTTTGTTTTATAATTTTATTGAATTTGTTCTTATATTAAGATTTAGTAATTTAGTATTTTTGAACTTATTTATATATTTTTATATAAGATTTCTATAGTTTTATAATTATTTCAATTTCATATTATATTATTTTTTATAATTTTATTGAATTTGTTCTTATATTAAGATTAGTAATTTAGTATTTTTGAACTTATTTATATATTTTTATATAAGATTTCTATAGTTTTATAATTATTTCAATTCATATTATATTATTTT
>BMAC01001531.1:19797-51798 GCA_014905375.1 Phtheirospermum japonicum
CCTAACTTTCTAAAAATATATCCATCTTGGTTTTTAAAGAAAACCCAAACCAACATAATTTTTTCATACGGCCGCATTACAAGTAAAACCCATTCTTGTTTTTCAAAAGATTTTCAAAGAACAACAATTCATCATCAAAAATTCATTTTGTCCGGCTGCCGTTGTAGTTTTTGTTGAAATCGGGCCAAGTCATTGGGTTTGGATTGGGCTTTGGTGAAATAATATAATAAAAATAATTGTTTAAATTTGGGCTTGCCATTGGGCTTGGATTAGGCTTTTGTAAAACAAAATGTTGTTATTGAATTTGAGTTTTGGTAAAAATAAAAATAATATAATTGAAGATAATTCAATTGGATTTGAATAATGAATTAGTGTATTTCAAACAATAGAATATAATAATAATAAAAAAAAATTGGCTTAATATTATAAGAAGATAAAAACTCGGGCGTTACAGCCGCGAGTGGAACGAGGCCTTTTCAGCAAAGGAGTGTCCTCCTCGTCGGAATCAGATATGAGTCGCCTCACAGGGGGAGGACCTGGAGGTGGCATGGAGGAAGGATGGTTCTGGGCTTGAGGTGCAGAAGACGCGCCCACTGCACGGGCCGCAGGCTCCGCATCAGCCTCCGTGCTTTTCTTGCTGGCCGACTCAAACATCAGGCACATCATCCTTTCTGAAAATAAAGAACAAAGGAAGTAAGACTCACGGGCATTAAGCTACGATGTAACAGATCAGGCTAGAGAAGGCTTTTTACCAATCCCTGGGGTTAAGGGACCTGTCTCGCAGGTTTCGTTGAAAAAATCCAAAACATGGGGGAGGAGGAGCTCATTAATATTAATAGGATTCTCGTTCAGAGTAGATAAGATTCTCTGAATACGAGAATGTCTGCCCGCCGCAGTCAGAGGTGGATAAGAAGGCAGTTTCTCTATGGGGGTGGGGTCAAAACCCAGTCTCCATCGCAGTGGACAAAGAAAAACTTTTTCTGCCAGGCTTTGTGAGAGGAGGGGAGTTTGTGTATAAAATGAACCCCAGGTCTGGCCATGAAGTAAAAGCAGTTAGGGGACAAGATCTTCGTTTGGAAGAGCTGGTAGAAAACAAGGGATGTTGTATCCAGGCCAGCGTAGCGCATGGCCAGATTGTAGCATACCATTATTCTGAAGGAATTAGGGGTAAATTGAAAAATGGGAATTCTGTACATTTGGGCTATCTCGAGCATCAAAAGATATACTGGTAAACGTAAACCCGCTTAAAATTTGTCAACATAAAAAGTCAACCATCCCTCCGACGCTTGACAGGCCAAAATGCTCGCCGGAGGAGGATAGGGATCGAAGGGTTCCTTGATTTTATACTGGGAGCAGATTTCCTCTATCGAGTGTTGGCTAAGGATAGAAGTGATCTTGGGATGATCAGGTACTGGTGGAGGGTATACTAAACCCTCAGTAGATGAGGGCCGGCAGCCGCCGCTGCCGGAGGAATTAACGATAATAGGGGGGAGATTGTCGCTGCCTCCGGGCTAGTAGGAGGCTGAGATGACGAAACCCTTATTGCTTCTATAGAGGTAGATGGCGGAGAGGCAAAAGCCTCGACCGCCTCTGGGACAGATGGCAAAGAAGAGTAGAGGACTACCGTCGTCTCCGGGGGAACAGACGGCGGAGATGCGGAGGCCCTTATATCTAGGGGAGATGACATTATAAGAAAATAAAAGGCAAAAGGCTGAGAAAGGTACCTGGTTTTCAAGGGTCCCCGAAAAAATAAGATGGAGAGAGAGTTCGCCGAACACTGGGGAAGATAGAAATAACCTGAGATTTTTGAAAGGTGAAAAATGAAAAGTAAGAGAGAAGGATGAGTCCAGCGGGAATAATAAGATAAAAGATAAATTTGAAAAACGGAAATCGATAAAGGCGGGATTTGATGGGATCCTCGCATTTAATGCTGGCAGGCGAACAGTGCCCTAGGAGGTGAGCTGGAGCGTCAACCGTCCTAGAATAGGGCTGACGTGGCGTGTACTCGAAGAACAGGTGTGGTTGTTACTTGGGGAGATGAACCGACATCACTAATGCCAATAATTAGGCCTGGGTGTCAGGCGGATTTCTCGGGATTCCCCCAGTACGAGAAATCATAAAGGACAGAATGACCTCATTTGTTTCGAAAGAGCTTTGGAATGTTACAGATCTACCCTAACTATTCGGGGGGAGGAGTTGATAGGGTAATATATACGCCAGACCTGGTTTGGGGTAGCTCTGACTCAGAGTGGATAGATAAGTTGAGAGATGGCTAGAACAACTCTGTCTTAAAAGAAGATCTAATTAACCCTCCTAAGAAAATAAAATATCAGGAAGAGGTGGTTATCGCTCGGGATTCTTCCTGGCTTAGCCATCTTGAAGAGATCACTAACAACCCGGAGATTATGCCGGGCTGAGGAAGTGCTCTGCTAGGGAAATTACGGGGCTAAAAGTGAAGCCTGATAGATGCTGAAGTGATACAGAATAAGGAAGACTTGAAATAAAGAAGACCTGATTAGAGTCAAGTCTAATATTAATACTGAGGTGGTGTGGAGGAAATAAATAAGGAAGATCTGGAATGGGGAAGACCTTTTTTCTAGACTCCCGGTAAAGAGACAAGTGGGACCACTTGTCAGAATTTGTTATGTAACGGCCCGAGATTCACGGCATGTGCTCCTGAGATCCCGGCTGGGGTCCCCATCAGGAGAAACTATAAATATCTCTGCCCCAAGGCTGAGAGAGGTATGCCATTCTCTTGAACATTCCTTCTTATTTTCTTGAAAACACCTCAAACGCTTACTGACTTAAGCATCGGAGAGGTTTCCACCGGAAAACCACCGGTGGTCCTTTCTAATCTGTTTTTGTGGCGTAGGTTCAGGAAGCTCTTGGGTTTTCAAGTGTTATTCATGCATTTCACTTTTTGGGCTGGAACACTTAATGCGGGTAATCCCCATCCCCGTCAGGGTGGGGGCGAGTGAGTCCCCATTTTAACCAGGTTTATTGCCATCCCTAATTTATTGATTTATTATTTAAAATATATAACCATTAAGGAGATATAATCAATCATTTAATGTATTGGTTTTTGACCCGTTAATCCAGATTTACGGGTCATGACCCGTTAGACCATCTGACCTGATATTATAATGTATTGGTTTTTGTACTGTGATGTATTGGTTTTTGTACCATAAAGTATTAGTTTTTCAATAAATTTCTGAACCGGTCTATAATGTCACTAGTGGAAAAAAGTTGATTGGTGGCGCTTCATAAGTGGCGGTTCAAAGAGGAACCGCTGTAAAAAGTGAAAAGGCAGCGCTTATTAGCAAATAACCGCTGCTTATGAAAATAAAAAAATAAAAAATATCATCCGGGTGGCGGTTCTATAATATAACCGCCACCAATAGTGAAATCGGGCAGCGCTTATTCGTACAAGCGCTGCCAATAAAAAGACAGGGTGGCGGTTCTATAATATAACCCCCACCAATAATGACATCGGGCAGCGCTTATCTAGAAAAAGCGCTACCAATAAAAAAAAGGGGATGGCGCAGTTATTTTTAGACGCACTTCCAAAAATAAGACATTTCTCACGATCGTCAATGGAGCTCCTAAACTAATTCCCTATTCGATCAGATCCCCTTTCCGATCTTAATCAGGTGAAAAACCTAATCCCTATTCGAAATCTTTCGTTTGTCTTAATTGGAATCCTATCATTCGTTTCTTGGAGAATATATGGGTTTTTTAGATTTTAATCGCGTCGCTGAAGGTTGGAGATGAGTTCATCATGTACATAAAAAACTCCACTTGATGTTTACGCGTGTTACCTGAAATTACAGTACCCAGGTTGTGAAGGTATGAACTCGTTTTCATCCTTTTTTTGCAAAGCGTTAATATTAAGTTAGGTTTTTAATGAACATATATCAAGTTCCAGGAAAAAGGATAAACATAAAATTTTCTCTCTTATTATTCTATATTTATTTTCTAAGCATTTCAATTACCTCTTAAAACTCATGCCCATGAGTGTGTAACTCATGATAGGTGCAAATGTTCAATGTATCGAACAGATCACCGCCTATACCAGAAATATTGTCTGCTGAAGGGAAGGATTTTCTTCAACGGTGCTTTTGGAGACGACCCGAGGATCGACCCTCGGCCGTTAAGCTGCTCGAGCATCCTTTCGTTCGAATCTTGCGAGATCAGATTGTTGCTGCCGGTTTTGTGCAAGAATTTTCCGGGATGAAACTACATGTGAGTTTCCAAACAGTAATTTCCTACAAGTTTAGTCTAATTATTAAATAACACACTTATCTTTTAAAATTCTTGTGAGACCGACCACCCCCGAGRGTACCCTTTTGYAAGGCATAAGCAAATGTCAGTATTTGTAGCTAACCCTTCCTATAATTTGAATCGATTAGAAATTATTTACAAGCAAGAGAATTTGTGTTTTTTCAGGATGTAGAGGGTACGAGTGACTGGACACGACGAAATAAGGACGTGATGCCAATTTCATCGATCAACGGGATCCARCAAGGAAAATCGCCGCTACTCAATGGGTGAGTTTTTCTTCCATGTTTATTAAGAGAGAAAGAGAGAGTTTTGAGAAACTATAAAGAATCATTTCTGGTTTYAGCGTAATTAGTTATGGGGGATTTATATTTGTTGTATTGGGTTTCAATTGGTTTGGTGTTAGGGGTGTGTTTGGGTGACGACCCATTTGCTTCCTTCGACTTTGAGTTYTCTTACATTACTGTTTCTCCACTTGGTGTTCCTCAGCAGGTAACACCATTCTTTTGCCTTTTCTTCTTCTTTTTCTGGTATCAGAATCTATTATTAGTTCGTTTTTGGTAATTCATTATTTTCCTGAAATGTGAATGAAAAAAAAGAAAGAGAAAAAGGTAAACTTTTGTTTCTGAGTTTCTTTTTGTTTTTTTTTCAATGAAATGAATTGAAGCTTTAGAAACTCGCATTATTAATTTTTGGGAGCGTTTGTACTATTTATGTGCCTTTAATGATTTTCTTTTCGGGTTTTTTTCCCGGTCCCTGGTTTGGTTGTACTGTAAAATGAGGCAATGGCCTAATTAGAAAAGTTCTTGAAGGACCACAGTTATTTTAAAAAAAGAGATGTTCTTTATAAATATATATAAATTTTATTTTTTTGGATACTGGCATAAATATGCATTTTTTCCTGAAGTTAAGAACAACTAGTTCATTCATAACAAAAGTGATGACGATGATGATGATTGATTTGTTGTAACTTCATTCTATTGATTATTACATTTTGCAGGTTATAGCAGTCAACAAAAAATTCCCAGGCCCCGTCATTAACGTCACCACTAATTACAATGTTGCTGTAAATGTGAGGAATAAATTGGATTAAAACCTCCTAATTACATGGTATGCTATTTCTTAGGTTGCAGAAACAATTGTTTCCAAAAAAACAAAACAACGTAGTATATGATTATTGTTGCTTTAATGATAGGTCCGGGACCCAAATGCGTCGAGCTTCATGGCAAGATGGTGTGTTGGGCACAAATTGCCCCATACCCCCGAAATGGAACTGGACTTACCAGTTTCAGGTCAAGGATCAAATCGGTAGCTTCTTTTATTATCCATCACTGAGTTTGCAGAGGGCCTCCGGTGGGTTCGGCTCGCTTATCATAAACAACCGGGCCGTTGTTCCTCTGCCTTTTAATACTCCGGATGGCGATATAG
Source organism: Phtheirospermum japonicum (assembly GCA_014905375.1). Taxonomy (NCBI): domain Eukaryota; kingdom Viridiplantae; phylum Streptophyta; class Magnoliopsida; order Lamiales; family Orobanchaceae; genus Phtheirospermum; species Phtheirospermum japonicum. The sequence continues at coordinate 25,504 of BMAC01001531.1, forward strand.
TCATAATGATTGGTGATTGGTATACTCGTAATCATACGGTACATACTCATGGCAGTGGCAGGYGGTGTAGAGGCGGATAGGGGAATGGGGAAAGATGCAACGGCCGCAGCGAGTAAGCTGGGTGAAGATTTTTACAAGGTTATGCTTCACGAGGAGCCCTTTAAGTCGGCTACGGTAAAAATTGAAGACATTTAATGTTCTTCTAATTACTTGCATGCTTATAAGGTGTTTGATGATGTGACGATTTTGCCTCTCAGCAAAAATAACAATTATTGTCATTAAATTGGTTGCCAATGAAATATTGAAATAGTAAGAGAGTTGGACAAAATTTGACCAATAAGAAATTATTGGATTAGAATTGCACAAATCCAAAACTTATAGGGCTAAATTGTGAAAAAAAAAAGAACACATGAGACTAAAATCTGCATCTTTCCCTACAAGAAAAATACATGTGATTCTTTTTCTTGGTATATATATAGGTGAGGTATATCTTGAAGTCTTACCGATGGGCGCCTTTTGTGCTGGTTGCTCCGGATAGTTCGATGTTGAGCGTCATGCTGCTGCTTTCAAAGTACAGGCTTCGGAACGTGCCCGTGATTCAGGCTGGGAAACCAACCATCAAAAACTTCATAACTCAATCTGCGGTTGTACAAGGTCTTCAGCAATGTAAAGGAAGGGACTGGTTCGACTCCATCTCGCGCCATCCTTTGGCTGAGCTCGGGCTTCCCTTCATTTCTCGGGATCAGGTAAGAGAGAGAATATACCAATGTTTTTGTTTTAAGGTTATTATAACGGATCATTTGGACATTGTTGACGAATTATTAATATGCTTGGAGCTGGTGTAGGTTGTAAGTTTTCTGATTATGCAGTTTGTCCTCACAGTTGGAATCGGCTGGTAGTGCTAAGTACATGTTCAAGATCAATGTTTGTTTCCAAACTTATCTATTGTTTAGTTTTGGTGCTCTGTTATACATGTAAAGTATTTTGCAGTGAAACTATCTTTTATTTTGATAGGTTGCTTTGTCTAGAAAGTCTCCTTATGTTCAGACATCTCATAGGGTGAAATTTTACTTCTATCATTTCACTCTTATAATATTGTATTTTCCACTCCTTCGTGCCGGGAATTGAAGGAAGCGATTTTATTTAATTTATTCTCTTTCAGTGTGGGTTGTTTTGACTGAACCGGTGGTTCCAAGGGTTTCGGTGAGAATTTTTGGCCTGCTCGTTTCGATTTTAGATTCTCCTTTTTTTATGTGGTGACTATGGTGTTTGTTATTTACAGAGTTTGGAAAAGGAAGTGTTCTGGCAGAATAAATGATCTAGTGAACTCTGAGTCTATGTAGTTATTTATAGAATTTGGTATTGGTTCTAGAAATTGGATTTGGTCGTTCAACTATAGTTGAGGGGCGTTTTCTATATGGGCATCATGATATTTGCTTGTTTTATTCAGTCTTCTCTAAATTCAATTAGGAATTTGGTAATGCCATTCAAAAAGAGGTACATATTCTGTTTACGTGTCTGAGGACATAAATTGTAGGCCTAAGTTGCTTAAACATACAGCTGTAGTATCCTTATTAAATGCATACATGCCACTGCTGGAAGCTGTCACCCGTCGGTTTAGTGCCACAATTAAATATCTATGCATCTTTACTATTTGGCTAATTCCGCCTATTTATCGTTGATCTTGACATTTTGCTTTACTCACGCAAATATCCATTAATTTCTATGGGTTGATTCTTGTTTTCTTTTTTAGCAGAATAGCGTTGAGTTTTGATTAGAAACAAAGATGTTATGCTGAATTTATTTACTGTAGCTTCGACTTATCACTTGCTTGATTTTGTTTGTTTGATCTTCTGTTGATTGGAGAGTGCCATGGGATTCTGGGTTTAACTTTTCTAGCTTTTTAACTTTTGTTTAACTTTGTTATTGGCATTCATTCTGATACTTGAGATGCCACAGGGTCTAGAGTTCAAATGACACCTCACAATCACTTCAGATTTCCTTCATCAGCAGAAAAGGAATTGAACTCCAAGGTCAGACAAATTAAAATGCTACTGTTCATACTTAGTGACAACTAAATTTGGATAAATTACAATGGCCGCACCTAAATTTTAGCCTAGTTACAAAATTACTATTTTTTTATTTATAATTACAAATATTCCATTAAGCTTTTTCAAACACCCGCTTAAGGTTTACAAATAGCCAAGATCGGGTACAATTTAAACTAGAAAAATATGTCAAGTAACTTAATTAACCCTAATAATTTTAATTTGTCCCTTTAATTACTTGGATTTTGCAGGGTAGTTCAAAAAGGCTTCTGATTGGAACAATGTGCACTAACAATTTTAATTGCTGAAATTTTGTCGTGGGCATTAGTTGATGGAGACAAAAATATGTAATTTATTTCTTATGCTGCTGTTTTTTTTTTCCTGTTATTCTGAACCCTGATGGATAATAATGATATACTGATTGGTGAATCGTGACCAAGTCACTAGTATGAAATTATTTTTTGGATTTTAATTTTGTATTTGTTTATGAAAATTAAATTGTTGGGTTTTTCTGCAAATAAATAAATAAATAATCATATTTTTGTGTTTATGTATTTATAGGTTGGGATGAGAATAGGTAAAATAGAATGGACATTTGATTTTTTTTAATTATTATTTGGAATTTAGATGGGTTATATTCAAACCGATGTTAATGTTCTCTGCGTAAACAACATCGATTTCTTAAGAAACTGATGCTATTGATCAGTAATTATTGGCATCGCTTCTTAGCTAAGAAGCGCTGCCCGGTTTCTGTTTTTAGCATCGGTTCTTAGATAAGAACCGATGCCAATAATAGTTTTGGCAGCTCTTCTTTGCTAAGAAGCGCTGCCCGGTTTCTGTTTTTGATAGCGGTTAGTAGATAATAACCGATGCGAAAACTATTATTGGCAGCGGTTCTTAGAACCGCCGCCCATTTTTTTACTTTAAGCGTCGCTGGTATAAGAGGCGGTTCATAACCGCCTCCAAAGGCTATTTTGAACCGCCTCTAATCGCCTTTTTGGCACTAGTGTGTATTGGTTTTTGTATTGTGATGTATTGGTTTTTGTACCGTAAAGTATTAATTTTTCAATAAATTTCTGACCCGGGCTATGATGTATTGATTTTTTGTACTGTGGTGTATTTATACTATGATGTATTGATTTTTTTATTATAATGTATTGATTATTACACTATAATGTATTGATATGAAATTTTGGTCTAACGGATTATCTGTTAGTCCGACCGAACAAGAGTGTTGCCCTTTTAAAATTTATTCATTGGCCTATTTAACTACTGAAATTCAATTAATGTTGATAACACACATGTTAAATTGTTTAGATAAATATGGAGATACCCAAATCTACCAATCAAAATCCCATGACTCCTATAATCCCACGTCTCCCACAAACGACAATTAAGAAAAACTCTACCTTTATCGGAAAGACTGAAAGTGGAAAATCTCAACCGAAAGTACTCATCAACTTTAATTTATTTATTTTTGTACGAAGGACAGGTAAATAAAATGAATTACTATTTGTCAATCTCCTTTACATATTGTGATGCCTTTTTAATGGAGAACTGCATTGTGTCAATTTCATTCACCACACCCATGCCATGTTTTTAAGTGGTCAGAATAGGTAGTGCCACAACACTTTAATTTGTATTCCTGCAAGCATGTATCATAACCAAGTTCTTATATTACTCGAATTTTATTTTTGGCCAACTACGTGAGTAATTGTTTTATATATTTTTTACATTGAAAACAAACATATGGATTCTGAAGCAACTCCAAGCGGTGGTAAACGACCGCTACAAGAAATAATCAAAATGGCCTTACACAATCGTTTCCAGAGTCTGAACCATAAACTATGCACTACATGTTACCACCATGTTGTGCGAAGGGTTTGAGTGAACAAACGATGGATGGCAGACAAAAAGCACATGTTTTTCAACACGGTACAAAGTTAGATATTTTGTACAAACTAAATAAAATTCTGATGGAGGGCCAATGATTTGAGGTTAATTTAGTTGGGTTTGGCTCGTTTCCTCGCATTAAGATAAACCAGATTGTTGTAAGCTAGTCAGTTCGCTTAGTGCAAAAATTTGACACTAAACACTTAATTTATTGGTTCATCCATTTACTTTGATGCAAAAATGGTTCGGTCTATGTTTAGAGGTTAACTCCTATGAAAGAAGGTGAAGGGATCGAACTCCGCAAAAAAGAATTTACAAACAACAAAGGTGGCATAAATAAATACATGGAGTTGTTCAAAAAGGTTTTAATTTTTGAGGGGAGCGACTTCATAGTACTCTATTTAATGTTCATTTTTTCGGTTGTTTTATTTCCCAAGTTCAACGTTCCACTAGATTTAGAATTGTTAGATTACCTTGTTTATATGAGGGTCGTGCTGATATACAACTGGTTGGAAATGATATTGGACAAAATTTTTGTTTAGACTAAGAGTAGCCTAAATAATATTAATTCCAAAAACAAGGGGAACACAATAAATCAGCAATAAACGAGTAAGAAAAAGTGCTTAACTTTTATTTTCAAAAAATCAGATCGGATCAGCCTTGGCCGGACCCTTTTACAGGTGCTTGATTTTAAGTTACAAGATTTCTCTCTCTAAAACTCTCTATGTTTCTCTCTCTAAAAAATTGGGGATCCTTTCTCTCTCTCTTGGAGAGGCTATTTATAGTTTTTCATTGAAACCCTAATTGGACACTTGTCCATTTCCTATTTGTTCTCTGAAGATTCTGCTCACGTGTTCACCGACTTGACGTCGACATTAGGAATTACCCGCTGACTCAATACCGACCTCACCTATTTTTCTTATTGATCGGGCATTGGGACGCCGATTCGCTATTTCGGCTTGGCTATTTTAGATTGACGGGGGTGTTCGGCCGGCCTCGGCAGTCCGAGCAGTAGCTCTCGGCTACTCGGCTATTCCAGCTCGGCGGGAGAACTCAACGGGTCTTGACAGCGCGCGGGAGCCGCCAGAAATTTGGCGACTTCTGCTCGGCAGCTCGGCAGTGGTGCTTGGCGACCACCTACGGGAGTTGCCGATAATTTGACAACTCCTTCTCGGCAGCTCGGCAGTGGTGCTCGGTGACCAGCAGGAACTGCTGGCATTTTGACGCCTTCAGCTCGGCAGCTCGGTCAATGCAGCTTGGCAGTGGTGCTCGGCGACCAGTGCGGGGCTGCCGACAATTCGACGACTTCAGCTCGGCGACCAGCGCGGGAGCTGCCAGCATTTTGACCCCTTCAGCTCGGCAGCTCGGTCAATGCAGCTTCGCAGTGGTTCTCGGCGACCAGCGCAGAGGCTGCCGATAATTCGACGACTTCAGCTCGACAGCTCGACAGGTACAGCATGACGGTGGCGCTCGGCAGCCTGTACGGGAACTACCGGTATTTTAACACCTTCAGATCGCCAGCTTGGCAGGGTCAGCTCGGCGAGGGTTGCTGATGCCCCCTGACAGACCACGCGAGAGTCCCTTCTACTCGGCGCCTGCTGCTCGGTTCGAGCAGCTCGGCTATCTCGGAGGGAATGCTCGGCAGTCCAAGTTCGATGCTCTCGTCAGTTAATCGAATTTCACCAACTCCATCACGCGACCCGGCTTGCTTTCTTTCCCATTCCTCAAGAAAGTGTCGACCATCAATAAGCCCCTTGTCGTCCGAAAAAAAAAACAAAACAAGCCAATCAAAGCTGGGAGTGTCAGGTCTCTTCAATCCAATCCCACCTGCAGTTTGACCACCTCGTTCTTCGTGACAGAAGCTTTTTCAGGCCCTTTTGGATTCTTTTGTAGGTTTTATCTTTTTGCATTTTTGGAATGTTATGTCACATGACTCTCCCTTCATTCTCCTTAAGATTATTTTAACTCTTCTTTCTTGTTTACACCAGTTTTCAGCTTCATTCATTTCTAAAATTCTTTTTATAAAGAAACCTTATCCACATTTAGCCTTCACAACATCTGTTTGGCCAACTTCACTCGCCACCCTTGTCTGATTCACCTCGGGACCTTTTTGTTCCCAGAGGTAATTTATTTTCCTTTCTTTTTCTTTGATTCCTTCCCATGTCCAGTAGCCCGGGTTATTCTTTGGTCGGCTCTCGGGAATTCAAGGAGGCTGGTCTGGACGGCAGATCCGAGTTCAACCAGTACGGGAGCTTCGGTGCGATGGAAATTTTCGGTCAGGGGCGTCCCTTCGCCTTTGAACAATTTTTAGGCGATGATGTTCTGCTCGGTGGCTATCCATAGTTTGGCCATACTCAGCCTTTCGGGCCTGGTAGTCAGTTTGGACAGGGTTTCCACTTTTGGACTCGGAGCGGACCTTTTCCAGAATCTTAATTTGGTTTGGTTGACCATCCCGAGGACGAGATGGTGGAGGGATCGGATAGGTGCGAAGTCTGAGCCTAGATCAAACTAGGGCAGCCAACAAGAATTTCAGGGCGGATTTGTCGCAGCTCGACCCCTTGGATGACCTCCCCTGTTGAGACCGGACAACGACACCTTTCGAGCCCCTCGAGCCGAAAAGCCTCGGAAATATAAAGCCCAAAAATCCCGTGCACAGGGGACCATGGCCTCTTGGTCGGACCGGCCTGGAGAGCATGCTCTGACTGCCCATTGGAAGAGGCCTCCTCCGCGGCATTGGGATGACACCCTGCTCGGCATTGCTGTCGAGTAGAGTGATTTGGTGGACGATAACCTGGCCACATATCGAAGAGAGTGTGGCGTCCCCGGGCCTGTTCACTTGTTTCTCCCTTACGATGCCGAACGGATCTATTGTCTGTCGGCCTCCTGTACTACCATGTTTACGGACAGCTTGCACTTCGGGATTTTATTCCCGCTCCCCCGTCTTTTGATGAATATTTTGAATGACATAGGGCTGCCTACTTTCCAGCTCCACCTGTTAGCCGTAGCTCGAATTTTTGGTTTGTTTGTGCTTTTCAACCCTAACGACTGGCCGACTCCCACCCTTGAAGATCTTCGGTGGCTCTATCTTTTCAAGGCAGCGGGTGGGAGCGATTCTTGATTTTACTATAACTCAGTTTGGTTTGGCAACTTCAAGAATCTCGTGACCGGGCTCCCCGACACTCTTCATGACTGGAAACCCTATTAGTTTTATGTCAGGGGGACTGGAAAACGAGGAACCCCGACGACTCACTTTATTCTCCCCCCAATTCTTTTAAGAAGTTCAGTTAGTATGAAGTTAGCGCCTTTCTTCTTTATTCGATCTAATCCTCATCGTTTGTTTCTGTTTTAAGTTTATCGCCGGCCTGATACTCCTAGCAAGGGATTTTTTGCTCGGTTGTACAATATCTTAAATTCTGACTCCGAACTGAGGCATTACAAGAACATACTCACAAAGGATAATCTTCGAAGGGCTGGACTCAGGGATTCCCCTTTTCGCTCTCAACTCGGACAGTCTATTCCCCTTTTAAGTCCATATAATGATTTTTATAAGAGACACACATAATCGGGATAAATTGGATCCCTGAACCCCATTGGTTGGTGCATATAGACGGTTTCATGGAGCTGACCATGCAAGAATGCATTTTTGACATCAAGATGATGAATGGACCAAGATCAAGACATGGCAATGCGGAGTACAGTCCGAATAGTTGTGGGTTTTACGACTGGGCTGAAAGTCTCATCACAATCGACCCCAGCCATTTGATACCTTCCATCACCTACAAGAAGGGCTTTATGCCGCTTAAAAGAACCATCAAATTTTTGTTTTATGTCGAAAAATCCAAATTTATCGAATAACATTAATGCCAGTGGGACGGGGCACAAGTTCCCACGTTTTATTTTTAATAAGAGCATTATATTCGTTTAACATGGCAGCATTCCGATTGGGATCAGAGAAAGCATTTTTTGGGTTACGGGGAATCGGTGATGGGGCTACTGCAATCGACAAGTTGTATTGGTGCTTTGGGTTGACAATTCCATGCATGGCGTGGGTTTCCATCGTGCGTGTAGGAGGAGGAATAGACTCGGCCATTTGTGGTGTGGGTGTGACTATTGGTTGTGAGTTGGGCCTCAGATTATTGGGTTGTGTGGTATTTTGTGAAGTGGATGGACCAAGGATTGAGATTGTGGGTTGGACTTGGATAATATTTGGTGGGTTAGGCCGTGATATGTTGGAGTGGTCCAGGGCTGGAGAAGGAGCAGTGCTTGCTACTGGTGCTTGTGTCTGGAATTCATTTTGCAAGTGATGCATTAAAAGAGGATTGATTCCACTGTTTAGAAATTCATAAGAGTTAGTGGAGGTTTCATGCATGTTTGCAAAAGGAAAAATATATTCATCAAATTTTACATGCCGAGATATAATAATTTTTCGACTTGATAAATCGTAACACACATAACCCCTATGAGTGGACGGGTACCCTAAGAAAACACAAGGAGTGGAACGAGATTGTAGTTTATTTATTTTGTGGGACGGATATAGGGGGTAACATAAACAACCAAAAACTCGTAAGTGTGTATAAGAGGGACCCCGATGGTAAAGAATTTGAGTCGGGGATTTGTTTTTAAGGATTTGGTTGGGAGAATATTTAAAAGATATGTTGCCATTTTGAGGGCATGATGCCAAAAGGTCGGGGGGTGGAGGCATGTGCAAGAAGGGTACGTATCAAGTTATTTATAGTTCGTATTTTTTCTTTCGGCCTTCCCATTTTGTAGAGAAGTGTTGGGGCACGAAAATCGAAAAACAAGACCATTTTTGTTGCAAAATTTTTTGAATGATTCATTATCGAATTCCCTCCCACTATCACATTGAAAACACTAAATATTTTTTTCGAATTGATTTTTAATGAGTGCACTAAAAGATGAGAAAATAGAGATGACTTGAGATTTTTTACCAATTGGAAAAGTCCACAAAAAATTAGAAAAACCATCTAGAAACAAAACATAATATTGATGCCCTGCAGTACACAAGATTGGAGAAGTCCATAAGTCACTATGCAAAATGTCAAAAGGAAGTAATGTCTCAGAAGATGATGAATAAAATGGCATTTCGACATGTTTCCCAAAAATACAAGGTTCGCAAATAGAAGTAATAGAAAGTTGTTTACAGTTGTTAAACTTATTATTGTTAAGGGAGCGTAATACAGGTGTCCCTGGATGACTCAATCGATTATGCCATAATTTAGGAGAAACAACGGTAAATGTTGATGGATATGTGGTTGTATGACTGGTGGTGAGTGGATATAGGTCCCCAGTGTAATCACAACTCATTAGTCACATCCCCGTCTGTATGTCCTTCACAGAAAATCCAAAAGGATCAAATTCAACAGAAACATTATTATCAGTTGTGAAACGACGTACAAAAACAAAGTTTTTGATAAGGTTTTGGGCATGTAGGACATTATTTAACATAAATGGAGGATATGGTGGTGTTAGAGTCGAATGTACATAACCTCGAATTGGAATACTATGTCCACTGCCAATGATTATATTATGATTTATATTGCTCGTATCAAAATAAGACGAGAGAGTACCTTGAGATGACGTCATGTGAGAGGTTGCACCAGTGTCGAGGTACCAATTTTCATCAGGGATATGCAAGGACATCGTATGCATGGCTGCTTCAATATCCGTGGGTGCATAAGAGGGAGATGGATTCACTTGGGTATTATAAGCCTGTTGTGGATGGGGGCCGAGGATTTCAGGTTGTTGGATATATGGTCTGGTCCATGAAGTAGTGGGATAAGGGCACGGTGGTGCAGCCCAAGTTTATGGGCCCTACGCAGCCCATGGTGGTATTGTGGCCATTGCAGTGTCTGTTGCCATGGGTGGGGTGAGTGAGATTGTTGTCCACTTGTGTGAGATGGATGGTAAACGTAATTTCCACCACCGCGGACACCACATCCCCAGCCGGATTTTCGGCCTCTGTTGCTGCCACGGCCGGAGCCGCGTCTGTGACTAGGAACCCCTCGGTTTGAGTTGCTGCCGGAACCAGAGATGTTGGTATTAGCGGTGACAAGTAGTGATGTATCCGCGATTGCTGCAGCAGTGGGGGCCCGTTTGGCTTTTCTGGTCTTCAAGAATTAATCTCAAGCGGGCCTCATAGAATTGAGGCAAAGGATTACTTTGTTGAAAAATCGTAGCGACACCATCATAATTCTCATTTAAACCTGTAATTAATTGTAAGACTAACCGTTGATTTGAGATGGGTGAACCAATGTTAGAGAGTTAGTCCAAAAGCATCTTGAGTTATTGACAAAACGCCGAGGCATTGGGAAAGTCATCTAGTTGAACGTCTTTGAATTGGTTTTCTAAATACAATGCACGTTGATTTTTATTATCATGGAAAATGCTTTCCAATCATTCCCACGTTTGCTGTGCTGTAGCATCCGTTTCGATGATAGTGTGCAAAAGATCATTAGAGATTGTGACATATATCCATTGGAGAACGACGACATCCAGTCGTGACCATATTTTATCAGCATTTTCTCCCGTTGTCGCCTGCATCGGATTTGTGACAGTGGGCGCCGGAGTTCTGGTAGGTGGCGGGATAATATGGTCAATGACCTTGTAAACACGACAATGGATCTTGAAAAGTTCAGCCCACGTCGAATATTAAACTTTTTCCATTGTGAGGGCGATGGGAATGAAAGTTTTGATATTGTTTACAGCAAGGGCGGGATGAAATTTTGGTTGCTGTTGCTGAGCCATTGAGGGCCGAAAAAAAATTGTCGTAGAAAGATTGAAAGAGAGTAGTGGCGGAAGGAGATTAGGTTTAGGCTCGATACCATGAAATGAATGATTTCCCTGTCAGATTTCATTGATATTCCACCAAATATATACATGAAAACCTTGTTAATGTCAAGACTATAATTTAGGCTATAAACTAGGTAACTTACAATCAAAGGATCGTTGACTAATTCAATGTAAAACATATACGAATATTTTCCATATTCTATCAGATCCATTTCCTCAACTCGAGCTCTCTTGGCTACTTAGATGTAAGGTGAAAAATATAGAATAATCACCTAATTGCATCAATCAAGATCAAAATACGGTAAAATAAGCTGGAGATACAAAAATACGAAAATAAGCTTAATTTGTCAAACTTATACCAAAAATAATAAAAAAACCGAACTAAAATTACTAATAAAACTCAAGACAAATATGCGTTAATCAACTACCCCCGCTTTATTGGTTAGTTCATCCTCAAACAAACGATAATTCCAAATACTAATAAGAATGAAAATAAATCCAAGCAATGAGTCGTGCCGTGCTACATACATAATATTGAAAATATAGATACATGTCACGCAACTTCAAACACTCCACCCTTATTACATTGTCGCTCCAAAAACATAATCACGCGTCCTCTCAAAAGGGTAATATATGGGTGTAAGCTCAAAGCACTCAAGAATTTTTTATCGGGACATATTTACACTCAAGTCAAACAAATGCAAGCACAATAAACAAGCACTGAAAATCAAACTCTTCTCCATCGCAAATTAAGTGTGTACCCAACAAAGAATCGAAAAAGGTCTTTTCGGGTTGTAATGTATACTCTTTGGAAGGGTATGAAATATATAAGTCATGTGGCTAAATAACTCACTCAGTCTAATCTAATCACGAAGCAATGTGCTTCACCTAATTCAAAAGAAACCTCACTAAACTCTCTCAACTTAGCCTATAAACTTAGGCTATTTCTCAACTCGTAAACCATAAACTGACTTTTGCTCAAACCACTTAAACAACGTAGAAGCTTATAATTACGCTTCTTTATTACAACTCAACTATTGCCTCTCAACATTAAGCTTCATAATAAAACAAACAATAGAACACAAGCCTTTACTAGCGTAGTCAATGACTAAACACGATTCACCATCCTTCTTTTTCTTTTGATTTTTTTTATATCCCCTTTTTTAAGTTTTTTTTTAATTTTATTGAAAGATGGTGGTCCTTAATTATAATCTTTTCATAAATCCCTAGTAAAATCTCCAAAACACAAATAACCAATAAAAATAACCAACTCCTACCCCCACGCTTTTAATGATTTTAGGAGTCAACTCATAAACACTCATGGCTAATGGAAATGGATTATTTAGCTATGAGGGGATCATTCGGAATTTATAGTGGCTAAAATATATGGATATGGCCGGAGTAAAGGTTTTATCTGTGCCTTAACATCATGTTCAAAGCTAACTACACACAGCAATTTCAAAGAGATCTCAAAACAGAACTTACTCAAGTACATTCAACAATGATAAACACTCAAGCTACTCACTGGCTTTTTGCATGAAAAATCTTAGAATTGACGCTACTTTTAAGGTTTTGCAAAATCAATTGCGTCCAAGTACCATTTTACAATATATAAATAAAAATTTTGAAAAATTTTATGCACTTATACACGCTAAAAAGACAAGAACCTCAAATCAAACTTAATTAACTTTGACAGGCAAGCCAAACAAACACAATAACGCGCAGAAATAGTGATCAATCACGTAAAATATTAGCTACTACAAAATAACGGATTCCAATTGCACAATTCTAAAATATAAATTATACTCAACCTAGAAGTCGTTGTAGTATAGTGGTGAGTATTCCCACCTGTCACACGGGTGACCCGGGTTCGATCCCCGACAACGGAGCTAAAATTCTGATTCAAGCTTAACGCACCTATTTTTATAAGCTATTTTGTCAAAACGTTTAAAGCTTGCCTGCAAGAGAACGGGTTCACTTGTAGGTGGGTAAGATGACTCTTATCGATCTCAGAGGACTGATATTTAGAATTTCCAATGTTTGTTTTGATCACAAATTAACACCCGAACTTGTATAAATTGGTTTTTGAATTTATCATCTATGAATTGAAAAGCAATAACTAATTATCTTCAACTAATTATCTAAACTAATTAACTTAATCCAATTAACTAACTAAAGTTTAAAACTAAATTACGAATCTAGTGTTTTTGTGAAGCAAATTAATTTTAATTCTAAATTAATTATCTAGCATGGTTTGAACATCAAGCATATAAATTCTCAAGAACAAAGTCAATTCTAAAATTTTTAAGCAATTTCATATCATGAACAAAATGAACGATTAATTAACCAAGCATAAGCAATAAATACCCAATCATGAACAATATCATCACCAAGCATGAACTAAATTTAAAACGCAGCTACTAAAACTATATTAAAAAGTTCCAAATCTCAGCGATTCAAGGTTCCAAACGATTAAAAATATCAAAACGAAACAATAAATACCCAAGAACATAAATTATCTAAGAAATAATCTAAAAGTAACTAAGGTTTAGAAAACTTATTAAGATCTAAAAAGTGTTGAATGTTCTCTGCAAATCCGCATTATTGATGATTAATCTTGGTCGAAAAATCGGATCTTGAACGAAAGTCTTCTTCTTGGCGTTCGGGATCTCGAATCTTCAATCACGATCTTGAAAATATGTTGTAGGGAATTGAAAATAGGTTTCTAAACCCTAGGATTATGTTTTGGTAAGTTCCTAACATGTGTGTACCGTCCCCAATTCGGATTTATGGGTGGTATTTATAGATTTCTCGTTTCCAGGATAGTAAGATAGATTAAGTCGGTTTTTGGGCACGATAGCGGTATGGTTGCAGTTAGGAGCTACAGTTAGTAGTTACCGCTAACGTCTCTGTTGCTCACCGGCGGTGGCGGTAATGGTGCTAATAGCATTGTGGTGGTCGTTAAGTAATAGCACCTAGCGGTAAGGACTAACCGCTAGCCTAACCGTTAACTTATAATTTCTGCTACTTTTTCGCCGGTTAATCTCATTGATCCATTTCCTCAACTCGAGCTCTCTTGGCCACTTAGCTGTAAGGAGAAAAATAGAGAATAATCACCTAATTGCATCAATCAAGATCAAAATACGGTAAAATAAGCTGGAGATACAAAAATACAAAAATAAGCTTACTTTGTCAAACTTATACAAAAAAAAAAAAAAAAACAATAAGAAAACCTAACTAAATTATGGGTTAATCAACTACCATATTTACGGACAGTCTGCACTCCGGGATTTTCTTCCTGCTCCCCCGGCTTTTGACGAATATTTTAAATGACATAGGGCTGCCTATTTTCCAGCTCCACCCGTTAGCCGTAGCTCGAATTTTGGGTTTGTTTATGCTTTTAAACCTTAATGACTTGCCGGCTCCCACTCTTGAAGATCTTTGGTGGTTCTATCTTTTCAAGGCAGCAGGCGGGAGCGATTCTGGATTTTACTCGAAATCGGTTCGGTTTGGCGACTTCAAGAATCTCGTGACCTGGCTCCCCAACACTCTTCATGACTGGAAACCCCGTTGGTTTTATTTTGGGGGGGGAACTAGCAAACGAGGAACCCCGACGACTCACTTTATTCTCCCCCGATTCTTTTAAGAATGTCAGTTAGTATGACGTTAGCGCCTTTCTTCTTATTTCAGTCTAATCCTCATCGTTTGTTTATGTATTCAGTTTATCGCCAGCCTGAGACTCCTAGCAAGGAATTTTTTGATCAGTTGTACAATATCTTGGATTCTGACTCCGAACCGAGGCATTACAAGAACGTACTCACAAAGTCTAAACTTCAAAGGGCCGGACTCATAAATTCCCCTTTTCGCTCTCAGCTTGGACCGTCTATTCCCGGTGAGGCAGATTTTATTTGTTTTCTTCTTCCTCTACTTCAGTAGTCTTTTCATGATTTATCGGCCTCGAATTTTGGTCCCCCTTGGTCGGCTTTTGTTTACTATTTTGGTCTCAATTATTGACTGATGAGCCGAGATCGTCAGCCTGGTATGTCCTGTTTGGCCGAGTCAATGGTCGCCTCCCGATGTTTGCCGGTTGTGATCTGCAGTCCAACTTGCTTGGTCAGCCCTTCAGATTTTATTTTCTCTCTCTTGTCCAATTTTTATTTTTTCGTGAGGAGCTGAATCTCATCACTTTACTGTATTTGAGTTTGGTTAAGACGAAGAGGAGTTTCTGTTCAACCTATTCGTCATCATGAGGCCTTCAGAAAGTTCAAGGAGATATCCTGGAAAGGAGCGCTAGAAAATTGTCCAATTGGGTCCAAATGATCTCGACCCGGAGCAGGTGTGGTCGTTCATGCAGCACCCCGCTATTGCTAAGGAATTTGAAGAGATGATGAAGAAGACAACGAAATCAATCTTGACACTAGAGTTTCTGGTCGGCATTCCCAAGAATGTTGACTTTCTGGAAGGACAGTCAGAGTCGGACCCCGTCAGAGATGCAGCTCAGAAGAACAGAAATAGAAAGTTGGATGAGGAGGCCGAGCTGAATGCCAAGAGCAGGCTCGATAGACCTCCCATCGCACACCGCCTTACGTTTTATTCACCCCAGAACGTCTTTGCTCGGCTGGGAAAACAAACCAGCAAAGCACAGGAGGACATCCCCGTGAGGTCATCCAACAGCAAAAGCCTTGCCATGAGCGTCCCCCCACGAAAAACAAATGATGAGTCTGCCGAGCTGAAATATTTCACCGAGCTGGAGACCAATCAAACCACTCCCCTAGTCCAACACACATACCCGATCCTGTGACCAGTTGCGATCAACTCGGCATGCGATGACGAGTCACCCTTGTCTGTCCAGATCCTCTATGAACCACTAGAATGAACCACTAGAGGGGAAGCTGAAAATTCCTCCGATCACTCTGTACAAAGGAAGCAGCGATCCTGACTCACACTTGAGCCATTACCAAAACTATATGAACATGCTCGGCGTATCCGATACTTAAAGGTGTCGAATGTTCTCCATGACGCTTGATGAAGCCCCACTGAGATGGTACCGATCCCTACCACGACACTCACTCTTATCATGGACACAGCTGAGATACTCATTCCGAGGACACTTCATGGTCTCTAAAGCCTTAGTCGCACCAAAGAGAGCTATCACCACCATCGTGCAGCAACCGAACGATTCACTGAAGAGCTATATAGCTCGATTCACGAAGCAAGTCTCAGAATCTTAGCCTTGCGGTAACGAAGCCCTACTCATTTTAGCCAGAATATATTATCTGACAATTCGTTTTTCAAGTGAATCAACAACCAGCAGGACCCTCAAACTTTGCAAGAGTTCCTTGCGTTAGCCGCATCCCAGATTGCAGCCGAGCAGAATATGGCCGCCCCGATCATTTTATTCCCACAAAGTCACAAGAATTTCCAACAAAGTTATAAGAACCCGAGTTCTCAAATAATAACGAAGAAACTCTAGCAAGAAAAGCATACTGACCTCCTTGCTGAGTATAACAAGGTCTACTTAATGGCAGCTGCTACAATTATCGAATGAATCAAGGATCTGGACATTCTTCCCCCGGCTCGACCAATTAAGAAAGACCCTTCTCCGCTTGACAAAAAGAGATTTTGCAGATACCATGGATCGATTGGGCACAACACAGAGGAGTGCCACGACTTGGTCCGCGCTCTGATCAAGGTCTGCGATGACCAGAATTTGTTGCCCTTCTCTAAAAACCACCAAGCCCAGCAAGAAAGAAGAGGCAATAATCAGCAACCCCCACCCCCAGCAGCTGAAGCTGGAGCACCAAGAGAGATACTGACCTTCGTTAACACTAGCCGAGCAGGGGAGGAAATATCAAATAGGAAAAGGAAGATCTTGATAAGAGAGGCAAGGAACTCGATTCAAAAAAGAAAAGTCATGAGATCCGACATCCTTCATTTTGACGAACAGCTTGAGGAAGAAGACAAGTTTGTGTCATCCTTTACTTTTCATGAATCAGATGCATCCCCACTGGATCACCCTCACTCTGATGCTCTCGTTATCACCATGCCTATTATGGGGATCCGAATATATCGAGTCCTTGTAGATCCCGACGCATATGCGAGCATAATTTATCTTTCGGACTTTCAAAGAAAGAGGGTACCCAGAGAGTACATCGAGCCATGCGATGATAGGATCAGAGGGATAAGTGGCAATTATGTGCAGGCTATATTTCAGGTAAAGTTGTCCATCGAGTTCGGCACGAGCGAAGAGAAGAGAACCATTCTAACAACCTTCAAAGTGATCGATGTTCCAAGCGACTACAATGCCCTCATAGTCAGACCAGCCCTATACAACCTCAAGGGAGCAATGTCAGTTTATCACTACTCAGTTAAGTTCCCAGGTGCCCTCGGAGAATGCGAACACCGAGGTGATCAAGTCGTTGCTCGAGAATGCAATTGGTCGATCAGGCCAAGACATATAAACATGGTCGAGCAGATGAAAAAGATTGAAGAACTGATTGAGAAAGAAAGTGAGGAAGTGGTAAAGAGTCTTAACGGCGATGAGCCCAACAACATGATTTCTGAATAAAAAACACACACTCTGGCAGAAGAGATGAAAGATACTAACGACGAAAAGGGAGACATGGACGTGCTAAGCTAAGAAAAAATAGTCGAGCAGAACAGAGAAAAGATGGAGAAAGAGCTTCCTGGGAAGCAGTGCTGAAAAGAGGTTGTCGAGCTGACCGAACAGGAGGATGCCGACCTGAGTAGGGATAGAGGTCAGTGCCTAGGAAAAGAACCGATGTGGGAGCCAGAAGACATTGTCTGCCGAGCTCAAAGTCGGGGAGGACGAGCTGGACCCTCACAAGTCGAGTCTAAAAAAAAAAGCTGCTCATTCGGAGCCGTTCGAAGAACTGGATTGGATATCGGTTGACGAGCTCGACCAGTAAATAGTTCCGAATTGGCCACGACCTCAAGGAACCCATTTGGTCAGAGTTGATAAGTTTTTTGAAAGAAAACCAAGATGTCTTTGCCTGGACACACGCTGACATGCAAAGAATTGATCCTGAAGAAGCTTACCATCGGCTCAACATTGACAAGAATGTCAGATCGGTCAACCAGAAGAGAAGGAAGCTCAGCCCGAACAGATATGAGGCATTGGATCTTGAAGTGGTAAAGCTGATGGACAAAAAATTCATCCGAGAGGTCAGATATCCGGTCTGGGTATCCAACACTGTGATCGTCAAAAAGCAGACCAGACAATGGAGATTGTGCATTGATTTCTTTGATCTGAACAAAGCATGCCCGAAGGACAGCTATCCACTCCCAAACATCGACTATATGGTCGACACCACGGCATGGCACGAACTGATAAGCTTTATAGACGCCTACTCCGGGTACAACCAGATCCTAATGTACTCGGGTGATTAGGAGCACACGTTATTCTACTCGGCAAGAGGCCTCTACTGCTATACCATGATGCCGTTCGGCTTGAAGAATGCTGGGGCTACCTATCAGTGCCTTGTGAATAAAATGTTTTCTAGTATGATAGGAAAAACTATGGAAGTTTATGTAGACGACATGCTCATCAAGTCCTTGTACTCAACTGATCACATTGGTGATCTCAATAAAGTGTTTTCAGTTTTACGTGTTTACTTCATGATGTTGAACCCAAAAAAAATGCTCTTTAGGAGTTGGTTCTGGAAAATTTTTAGGTTATATTATAAGCTAGAGATGCATTGAGGCCAACCCAGACAAAATCTGGGCTAACATCCCAAAAATGCAAAAAAAAAATAATAAGCCAGTCAAAGCTGGGAGTGTCAGGTCTCTTCAATCCGGTCCCACCTATAGTTTGACCACCTAGTTCTCCAGGACATAAGCTTTTTCAGGCCCTTTTGGAAGCTTTTGAAGGTTTTGTCTTTTTGCATTTTTGGAAAGTTATGTCACATGACTCTCCCTTCCTTCTCCTTAAGCTTCTCTTTTCACTCTTTTTTCTTGTTTACACCAGTTTTTAACTTCATTCATTTCTAAAATTCTCTTTCTAAAGAAACCTTATCCACATTTAGCCTTCGCAACATTTTAGTTCGGCCAACTTCACTCGCCACCCTCGTCTTATTCACCTCGGACCCTTTTTGTTCCCAGAAGTAATTTCTTTTCTTTTCTTTTTCTTTGATTCTTTCCCATGTCCAGTAGCCTGGGTTGTTCTCCGTACGACTCTCCAGAATTCGAGGGGGCTGGTCTGGACGGTGGTCAACTGGGACCCCAAACAGGTCTGGACGGCGGATCCGAGTTCAACCAGTACGGGAGCTTCGGTGCGGGGGAAGTTTTCGTTCAGGGGCGTCCCTTCACCTTTGAACAATTTTCAGGCGATGATGTTCTTCTCGGTGAGTAGAAGTCGCCAAATAGTCGGCGGCTCCCGCGCGCTGTCAATATCCGTTAAGCTCCCCCGCCAATCTGGAATAGCCGAGCAGCCAAGAGCTACCGCTCGGCCGGCCGAACACCCCCGTCAAGCTAAAATAGCCAATACGAAATAGCGAATTAGTGTCCAAGGCCCAAATAATAAGAAAAATAGGTGAGGTCGGTATTAAGTCGGCGGGTAATTCTTAAGGTCGACGTCAAGTCGGTGAACACGTGAGCAGAATCTTCGGAGAACCAATAGGAAAGGGACAAGTGTCCAATTAGGGTTTCAATGAAAAGCTATAAATAGTCTCTCCAAGAGAGAAAGAAAGGATCCCCAATTTTTTTGAGAGAGAAACATAAAGAGTTTTAGAGAGAGAAAGCTTGTAACTTGAAATCAAGCACCTATAAAAGGGTCCGGCCAAGGCCGATCCTATCTGATTTTTTGGGAAAAAAAGTTAAGAACTTTTTCCTACTCGTTTACTGCAGATTTAAATGTGTCCTCCTTGTTTTTGGTATTCATATTGCTTAGGCTACTCTTAGTTTAAACACTTGTTCCCAGCATTAATAGTGTAAACATTAAGGCAAGATCATACATTAGTGGATGTACTTTATTTTGGAGCTAACGACATTGTGAATGTATTCAAATTACACGGTTTGAGAAATAATATCCACTTTCTGGTACATTAATTCTTTTTTGGAGAGGGGATCAATTTTGATTAATGGACTCTGTGTTTGAAATAATTGATAGATAAAAATTTATTTTTTATAATCTCAGATTATGGAAGAAATGAGGACAATTAGAAGAGAACAAAATTTAATCTTGTTCAAAAGAAAGATATACAAAAGGCAGTTTGAATTTTATCAAGTTTAGAGGAGAACAAGACTTAATCTTGTCCATGATAATAATTTAGTTAGAGGAGAAGAAGATTTAATCTTGTCCGTGATAATATTTTAGTTGCCACAACATATTTAATAAGAAATGCTGAGTATGAGAAGTTCATGGACACAATGAAGTGATGTTGTGATTCCTTAAGGATGGATGTTTGTTATACCTTTATGTATAACTTTTTTTTATTTCTCAAGATAGTTATATCTGCTTTGCATTTATTTTTTAAGTTAAATTAATATTTTCTCTTAATTTTATATTAATATTTGCTTGCTACAAAAGAAATTATATTTAGTAATCCAGTATTGTAAGCATAGGAAGAATATAATTAAATTCTAAAACACTTTATTCTATTTTTTCTTACATTTTACAAATTGTGTTTGTCAACCATTTTATGATATTAGCTCCCTAGATAGGGAAGGAAGTTTCTCCAGGCAAGTGGATAATCGAGCAGTGGTCCCAAATAGAAGTGACAGCAATAGTGTCGCTATTTGAATATGTTAGAGTTTTATATTTTCCAGGTGGCTTTGTCTAGTCAGCAGCTCTTTCTTGTCCTCGTCCAGTTAGCACTGCATGTGTCTTTTTACGTTCCTTGGATTCTTATACAGCTGCCATGCATTGGCTTGTACATTAGATGATCCTCACCTTTCATTTGTATACATAGGTGTAACTCATCAACGGTTCAGGATTAATGACCGTTGCCTTGGTTCATCTGCTGCAGCTAGGTTTTCTAGGGTTTAGTATATGTATTGAGCTACACATCCTTTGGATAATAAGAAAGCAATGCCTTTTCTTTCCTGTTTTGCAATGTCACAGCTTTTCCATCTTTTATATTTTTTCCAACATGGTATCCAGAGCAGGTTTAAGACCTGGTTTTGATACGTCGCTTTCACTCCCTTTACTTTTTTTAATCTAGATATAAATGGCTAAAATAGCAGCTAGACCGGAGGCCAACATTAATACAACTAATGTTCAAATCCCTTCAGAGTCCATCTCTCAAAACCTTTTAATACAACCTTAGCATCAACTTATCTCGGTTAAACTCAATGAAAATAATTATCTTCACTAGTGCAGAAACTGCATTCTAGAACAGAACATCCTGGTGCATCCAGAAGGGTATTTAAAATACAGTTCTGGATTAGACTTTCCAGAACGGTATTTGAAAATACCATTCTGGATAGATGATTTTCCAGAACGGTATTTGAAAATACCGTTCTTGATAGATGATTTTCCAGAACGTTATTCAAATACCGTTCTAGAAAGTAGACATTCAAGAACGGTTAGGGAAAAACCGTTCTGGATTATGTGTCGATCCAGAACGGTATTCGGATAACGTTCTTGAATGTGTGCATTCTAGAACGGTATTTTGAAAATCATTCTGAATTGACATACATTCCAGAACGGTATGAAAATACCGTTCTGGAATGTTCGTCAATCCAGAAGGGTTTTAATAAAACCGTTTTAGAAAGTGTTTTCGAAATTTAATACTGCCTAAATGAAATATTTTACCGCGCATATTTTTCCTTTCTAGAACGGTATTTTTAAAACCGTTCTGGATTGACGTACATACCAGAACGGTATTAGAATACCATTCTGGAATGTTTGTCGATCTAGAACGGGACTTAGAAAACTGTTCTGGAAAGTCTTTTCGAAATATAATACCGCGTGAATGAAAATTTTCTGCCGCCCATATTATTTCTTTTCAGAACGGTATTTTTAAAACTGTTCTGGATTGACATACATTCCAGAACAGTATTTTAATACAGTTCCGGACTGTATATCAATCTAGAACGGTTTGAAAAAAACCGTTCTCCTAAGTGTTTTCAAAATTATAATAAAAACCCCACTTACGTTTTCTATTTCTTTTCTTTTTATATTTCTATTTCTTTTCTTTTTCTATTTATTTTTCTATTTCTGCTTTTTTTCCTCCGCATATCTTTTGCGCCTTCTCTTCCAAGCGCCTCGTCTTCCTTCTCTCTCCGCCGCCGCCTTGAGAGCTGGCCACCACCTCTTCATGACGGCCTCTTGCCCGTCCTCCCCCACATTAAAGGGTTTGGTTTGGACAATAACCTTAAACGTAGCCTTCTCTCCCGTCAAGTGTGTGTAACTCTAACCCCAAATCAGAAAGCCCACGACCCTCCCTGCAACGGCGGCGGCTCTACCATCGCCGTCGCAGCATCTCCTCCACCAAGATTTTACCTCCCTCCAAACCCACTTCTCCGACTTCTTCCACAACTTACAAACCCTTGCTCTCCGCCGCCCTCTACTCCTACACCACCACAATCAGCTCTGCCTCTCCTTCCAGCCACCACCACCACCGACAGTTCAAGGGTAAAGCCACCACCACCGATAATCCTGTGGTCTTGTCTCCACCGACAACCCTCTAATTCCCCGTCTACTTCGCCCACTGCCTCTCTCAGCACCACCATCTTTCCTTCCACCCCCGCTTCACTTTCCGGCGGCTGCTATCGTTCGTTGGCTGGTTCCAATTCGCCCTTTCTGTCACCAAGGATGAGATCCTTGACTCTTGGTATCTCGATGTTTTGATCTTCATTAGGCTGTTCAATTTTAGGTTAGCTGATTTTTCAATCACTAATTATTATATTAAATTGATTTTTGCCAAATTATAGCCCTAATTGAGTGGATTGGTTTTTTTCCCCTTCAATTCTATTTGATTCTTATCGATTGATTTACAGTTCAGTATATGATTGATTGGTTTATTTATCATGTGATAATGTGTTCTTGAGTTCTGTAGCAGGAACGAGGATAAGGGATACTCACTCCGGCCATCCCTCCAAATTGGACTTCTCCAAATTTCTTACCATTAAGCATGAACCATCCTTGTTACTTTCGGAAAAATTTCAAATTGAAAGACAGTTTCGAAAGTTTTTTTTTTCATAGTTAAAATACGCTAAAGGCAGCGAGCGAGAAAGTCTGGTTCTAATAGCAGCGGGCGAGAAACATGATTCCGGTGTGCCTTCTGATTATTTTTCTGAGGAGCCAAATGCAAAGGCAGTTATATCGGCTCGCTCTGCTGCTGCCTGCCAGGTGTTCGACGAAAAGCCTGATAATAATATCGCTGATTTAGATGTTGAGCATCTAAAGCTGCATTCACTCCCTGTTCAAGTCGATGAAGTGATGTTGGAATCAACGCACCTAGACTCAACACCCTGGGGATTTTACTTGGTTGGCCACTTCGCCCCCAAACTCCCAGTTCAACAAGGTCTTGTGCAGCTTTGTAATTCCTGGAATGTTCCGTGCAAGGAGCTTGCCCAGCTATGAGTTATTCTCCCCCTTTTGAAAATTATATTAATTGATTGTGGGATTTGATCTTTTGACTAGTTTTACTTTTTATATTTTTTCTAATTTTCTGCTTATTTGTTTGATGCTATCTTTTAATGTCGGTCATTCAAGGAGGAGAGTTGGGCTACTCGAAAAGCACAAGGATTATGTCGTGTGAGCTCGAGCCTACCACCAAAAGGAGCAGGCTATTTAGGTATTTTTTTGTAAACCTGTATTTTTTTATTTTTTGGGTTAAAGAGGTGGCTCAACAATGGAATTTTAATTAATTTTTGGAAGTATTATATATATTGGTTGTACATACATTCTACAGAAACTTAAAGAAAAAGCCGCGTTTAGGAACCCTGAAGAGTTCTACTTCAAGATGATTAAGACAAAAACTGTCAATGGAGTCAACAGATTGGCGTAAGATTAGATAGCAAGTAATTTGTTTATTTAATTGCAAGTTTATTTTATAGTATCGTCTCCAAAAAACATTTGCATATGTTGACTTTGGTTTGTCTTGATATGCCGTTGTTGAAGCAGAATGAAATAGCCCAAATAAATTGCAGAAACTTGGAATACATTATGCTGCTTGCTACTTCTTGAGTTAACAATCGACCACTTTGCTGGCTTTTCATGATCTATCTCTTTTTCTTGTTTGCAGATTTTCTTTTCATTTAAGTGCATTCTTTCTTCTTTTTTTCCAGCTTATTTCTTTCAGGATTACTGGTGGTGCAGCGTTAAATTTATTGACTTTGTGTAATCTCAAACTTATAGATGGATACAAGAATCCTACAATTTTGTGAGGAAAATTCATTCTCGAGATATGAAATAATTAGCCTTCGGAATTTTAATTATAATGTTTTTTTTTCTCAAGTCAGAGGCTTCCACTTTTCAAAATAAAATAACCATGGTGGATCATAATTATTCTCTTTGGATTCCACARCATCTCTTTATTGGTTTCTAGTTTCTGCTAGTATATTTTTTCTCTTCCCCTCTTTTAGAAGTGGAGTAATCCTGCAAATGGTTTTATTACACGTGGTTGTTCGCACTTGTCTATATTGTCGATTCTTTGACTGATTGAGATATCTCTATGCTAGATTATGGCAATAAAGAAAAACATCGAGGATGTGCAAGGAAAAGATAATTACCCATGTGGTTTGCAGTTGTTGATTCRTAATGGGAAAKTACTGAAAGACGAAAGTACATTGGCCGAAAACAAGGTCTCCGAAGATGGTTTTCTTGTTGTCATGTTAACCAAGGTAACTCTTTTGACCCGGGGCCGTTTTCTTCCCTTTTTTTTAGGGTTTATCAATAAATTTTGGCTCCATATGGTATTTTTAGTAATTCATTTATTTCCAATTATATGGCTACTGCAATTTACATTAGAACCTCGATAATTAAATACTCGGTTAAATAATATTTTTAATCGGTCCTGACTTGGGAGCATTATGTTAGATGAGTATCTCGATTATTTATTATCTCACCAAATTAATTGATTTTAGCGATACCAAGGTTATTAATTTATAGAGGTTTTACTGTAATTGATTTCTTTCGCCCTTTCTCTCTCAACTTTAAACTTTTGGAAATAACAGTTGATTCAAGAATCTCTATCGAACCTTTTTTTTCCTAGTATAAAATGTTGCTCGCAGACTAAAATGTTGGGCTCAAGTGGGTCGACATCTTCTCAGGTGTCATTTTCTAAATTCACCCATATTTTCCTTTTCATCAATATCTTTGATGCTTTTGTTATTTATTATATTTTGTTTCCTTCTAATGCTGTAACAACCACGCATCAAATCCACATTTTCATATTTTATTTTTATTTATCATTGTGCATTAGAAATATGATCCTAGTCCCAAGCTCATCGCCATAAACGAATTTTCTATTTTAATTTTAAAGAATCTAAGAATTCTATTTAAAACGAATATATAGTTCGTTTTCAAATAAAATTATATTAAAAACCTTTAAGAAACTATTATAATTATTTAGTAATTTGTTTATTTATTTACTTAAATTATAATTCTCGACTTCTAAGAAATTATTATAATTATTTAGTATTTTATTTATTCAATTATTTATTTAAATTACTAACGAGTTGTCTACGAAATTATTTGGTTAATCTATTGGGTCGTTATTAATTATTTTCGATTTTTGGACTTCAAGCAAACCCTTTAACTAAGTCCAATGTCAAGTCCAAGCCCACCAACTCTATCATTTAAAAATAAACTTTGTCTTGGAGTATGAAGAAATATCAACCTTATCCACCTATCCCTATTTTTCTTGACATTGTTTCTACACCACACACAACTCAACCATTTCCAACTTTCAGCTTTGCTTTTCACAACCACAAGCAATCAGGTAACTTAATTCTTGTTTAATTTCTAAAAATTTCAAAACAACAAACTTAATTCTTGTTTAATTTCTAAAAAATTTCAAAACAACAAACTTTCATCAGCAAATTCAACCCCAACCAAACAACCAGTCGTTAGCACACCAAGCATATTTCTACGTGGCCATGAAGTTCAAGGATCTGTATGCGAGTCTCACGGGCTGGAAGGATTTCATCCCCGTCCGGCCCCACAACAACAACCGTGCTTTCCCGACTGTTTCCAGGCCCGAATGCCAACCTGAAACATCTCCACCATGACCGCCACCCCTCTCAGCCGTGCCCAGCCACAGTTTTCGAAAAAGAAGCCACAAAATTTTCCGGCCAAACTTCCACCACAGCCACCCTGTCGGAAACCCCAACACCACCGTCCAAACCATCACCACCACAATCGCCGGTTTTAGCCCTACACCATCGTGGATTCACCGCCGCCGTTCGCCGGATTTGAAGGGGAGGAACTCGGCCGGCCGATTTCTAAAATTTGGGGTAGGAGAAGGTCCGCACGTTAGTACCCAAAGCCCGACAGCCCCCACGCCCCACTGTTGCCGTCGCTCTGCCGAACGCCACCTGTCGGAACCGCCGTCACGGCTTGCCAACTCAGCCCAGC
>BMAC01001531.1:52174-66225 GCA_014905375.1 Phtheirospermum japonicum
GTAGTGAGATTTGGTCAGAAAGGAAAGTTGAAACCAAGATTCATAGGGCCGTTTGAAATCCTCAAGAGAATCGAAGAGTTGGCCAACGAGCTTGCGGCTACCACCAAGTTTATCGAGGATTCATAACGTCTTCCATGTGTCGATGTTAAGAAAATATGTCTACGATCCGCACCAACATTGTGAGCTACGAAGAGTTGGAGGTTAATAAGGATTTAACTTATGAAGAAGCTCCAGAAGCGATTTTGGATCGCAAGATACATCGATTGAGGAACAAGGAAATAGCTTTGATCAAGGTGCAATGGAGACGTCATGGGATGAATGAGGCCACTTGGGAACAAGAGGAAGAGTTCAAGGCGAAGTACCCAAATTTCGGCATTTCGGGTAAGTGCAGAATTTTGAGGACAAAAATTTTCTAAGGAGGGTAGGTTGTAACACCCACGCATCAAATCCACATTTTCATATTTTATTTTTATTTATCATTGTGCATTAGAAATATGATCCTAGTCCCAAGCTCGTCGCCATAAACGAATTTTCTATTTTAATTTTAAAGAATCTAAGAATTCTATTTAAAACGAATATATAGTTCGTTTTCAAATAAAATTATATTAAAAACCTTTAAGAAACTATTATAATTATTTAGTAATTTGTTTATTTATTTACTTAAATTATAATTCTCGACTTCTAAGAAATTATTATAATTATTTAGTATTTTAGTTATTCAATTATTTATTTAAATTACTAACGAGTCGTCTACGAAATTATTCGGTTAATCTATTGGGTCGTTATTAATTATTTTCGATTTTTGGACTTCAAGCAAGCCCTTTAACTAAGTCCAATGTCAAGCCCAAGCCCACCAACTCTATCATTTCAAAATAAACTTTGTCTTGGAGTATAAAGAAAATATCAACCTTATCCACCTATCCCTATTTTTCTTGACATTGTTTTCTACACCACACACAACTCAACCATTTCCAACTTTCAGCTTTGCTTTTCACAACCACAAGCAATCAGGTAACTTAATTCTTGTTTAATTTCTAAAAAATTTCAAAACAACAAACTTTCATCAGCAAATTCAACCCCAACCAAACAACCAGTCGTTAGCACACCAAGCATATTTCTACGTGGCCATGAAGTTCAAGGATCTGTATGCGAGTCTCACGGGCTGGAAGGATTTCATCCCCGTCCGGCCCCACAACAACAACCGTGCTTTCCCGACTGTTTCCAGGCCCGAATGCCAACCTGAAACATCTCCACCATGACCGCCACCCCTCTCAGCCGTGCCCAGCCACAGTTTTCGAAAAAGAAGCCACAAAATTTTCCGGCCAAACTTCCACCACAGCCACCCTGTCGGAAACCCCAACACCACCCCCACCGACTCTTCGCCTGCCTAAAACTGACGAGACCCTGCTCCGGCCCGTACAAGACCTGAGAGCCACCACTGTCTTCGCCGGCACAACCTCTGGCTAGTAACCTTGTCGCCGCCGTCGCATCGTGCCACCACGTTGACACCGAAGAAGGCGGAGAGCCGCTGAACCAGAACCCAGCAATCCCACGAGACCCAGCCAGTCGATCGTTGCCATCACTATCCTCTGTTTCGCTGCCGCCGTTCGCCGGATTTGAAGGGGAGGAACTCGGCCGGCCGATTTCTAAAATTTGGGGTAGGAGAAGGTCCGCTAACCCTAACGCCGCCGTTTTCCTTCCGCCGAGCCGCCTCACGTCATCGCCGGAGGTTCTTGCCTTGGCGACCACCGATTGCCGTAGCTGCGGCAATTTCTGATTTGGAGAAACGAAAGAAGGAAAAAAAAAAGGAAGAAATGAAAGGAGAGAAAGAGAGGGACGGCCGGATGAATTAGGATATTAAGGATGAAATCCCTTTCTAATACTCCAAGTTTTCAAAAAAAATTTCCAATTGACCCCTAAGTTGCTGAAATTTTGTTCGATTGAACCCCTAGACTTTGCCATCCATTACCAATTAACCCAAGCTTGCTAATCCTTTTCAATTGAGCCCCCAATTGATCAAAAACCCTCAATTCCGACCCTCCGACTTTTCGAAAACTTCTATCCAACCAAATAAAACTTATTAAATTTCAATTGAGATCATTATTATTCACTTTAATATTATATTTTGTATTTTAATAAATAAATAAATATATTATATATTAATATTTAAAAATTATTTAATTATATATATACTAATTAAGTATATTTTTCAAATGATTAGGTGACGAGTAAATCAGGACATAGGAATCAACCACGTGCATTCAATCGATTTATTTCACGACTTCATTCGAGGTAGGGACCACCGACTTGTCTTATGTTAAATTCTATGTGCTAAAATCTATGTGCAATGTTTATCATGAAATTCTATGTTTATAAATTAATATAGCCGTGGACCGCAAAAGTTGTCCGTGACCGGGGAAAAGGGTCATTGGGTTTATCCCAGCGTGTTATATCCAATGATTAAAACCAGGGGCCTTAAGTGCCTATGACCGGGGAAAAGGGTCATCGGGGAAGTCTATGACCGGGGAAAAGGGTTGTAGGGGAAACCCGCCGCGTTTTAGCTGCAGTCAACTGTCTTCCAAAGTAAAATTTCGACTTCTATGGTTAATTGTGCTATTTCTGAGTTTGTATAATTTTGCATGACGTATGTTGGTGTAACTATTGAGTACGTTGAACTCATCCCAAATCAACGATATTTTTCTTTCAAGTACGAACGAGAATATCGAGTGAATGGGAAACGAGGAAGGAATAGGGATACTCGTTATCCGTTTTGTTTTTGTATGTTCTTGAAAGAATGTGGAACTAGAGTACTTTAGCTATCGTTTTCCACTGATAGCAATTTGTTTTTATTGTTTTAAATATTCCGCTGCGTAAACTTGATCATTTTGAAATTATGAATTTTTATAATGTTATTGTTATGAAACTCGACATTTATTTGTGACGCCAAGATTTCTTAAATTATTTAAAATGTAAACCTAAATCGGGGCGTTACAAATGTGTAATCTTTTTAGCAGCCTGCACCTACTGCTGTAAAGCTAGTAATCCAACTCTGCAGCTGAAGCCCGACCATTGTCTCCGTGAGTTGTACAATATCAGCTTTAGTGTGTGTGTGTGTGCTAATTTTGTCTTGTAGTGCTCCTAATACTAATAGCAGCAGATCCCCTTCTGTTGCTCCAACAACAAAGTATGTTATCATTTTATTAGTGATCCCAGTCCCACTTTGCTGAATATTGGAGCAATTTTAGTAAATATTAATGAATTCACGAGTCATTGTATTGTTGTTGCAGTGATCCTTCGGATCCTTATGCTGAAGCTGCTTCAAGTTTAATTGCTGGCAACAATCTTGATCAGACTGTTCAGCAATTAATTGATATGGGAGGTGGCAGTTGGGATAAAGAGATGGTCACTCGTGCACTTCGAGCTGCATATAATAATCCAGAGAGAGCTGTGGACTACTTGTATTCAGTATGAATTGATTCTTTTCAGAGTTGTAGTCTTTTCGTGTTAGCATTTTGAAATATGTTGACTTATTGTAAAATCTCAGTAGAGTGCCCAAATTTTAATTTTTTTCTCTCAATTCGAGGCTTGCATTATTAGTATTTTTTTATTTTACTTTTAATTTTATTTTCTTATTATGAGCCTTGATTTGAGAATTTAAAAAATAATTTGGGTCTGGAATTGAGAATTAAAAACAAAAATCAAACTTGGTTTGGGAAAGAAATAAAATTTGAGCCCCGGGTTGAAAACTTTGAAAAATTGCACTCTTCCGTTGACATTTTTTTTCTTTTTAAATCTTCTATCAGGGAATTCCGGAAAGCACAGAAGTTGCAGTTCCATTGGCTCAACCTAGGGTTACTGCTGCTGGTGCAGCTCATACTGCACCTGCTTCGGGAGCACCAAATACGTCTCCTTTGAATTCGTTTCCTCAGGTTTTCTGTCATCTAAAGTTGCTTGCTCCTTATGCTAACATGTTTTATTTCTTTTTCGATGTTTCATGTTATTTGTTGGAAACTTTGTAGGAGAATGTTGCTGGTGCTGGTCTTGGATCCCTTGATTTCCTTAGGAACAACCCACAGGCGAGTTTTCTTTCAGTGCATTGTGCAATTTTTTCGGATTACATATATATAATCTTGAGCTTTATAAATAAATTCTTAACTTTAACTATCACCATCTTGCATTTATATCAACGCCGTCTGATTTATCACTCTCTCATGCGTAGTGTTTCCATAATTTATTCTTTTTTTTCTTTCTTTTTGTTTTTGAATGGAAGTCATTTAATCAAAGTGTCATTCATTGGTTTTAGTTACAAGCATTGCGTTCATTGGTTCAAGCAAATCTACAAATTTTACAGGTAATGTTTATATAATGTTATGTGTTTGTTCTTTTTTGTTTATTTCTTTGCCGTAAAGCTAAAGTTTGGTTATTCTCTCATAGCCTATGCTTCTGGCTCTTCCAAAGCAAAATCCATCACTGTTGACACTCATACAAGAGAACCAACAAGAATTTCTCCAATTAGTCAACGAACAGGTTGATGGTTCTGAAGGGTGAGTTTTTTTACACTTTTGAAACTGTGTGTGTGTGTGTGTGTTTGTTTCATGCACTAGGGGTTAAGCAGTTAGAAGAGCAACCATTGTTTCTCATTGCCATTCATACATACAAGCCCTTTTACACATTATTGTATAATAATATGTACACACACACACACACACACACACACACACACACACACACACAACACACACACACACACAAATATATATATATATATATATATATATATTATATATATATATATATATATATATATATGCCACTAGGTATATAATCGTTTTGCTCAAACTTAATATATTAAAACTATAGATTGAATTAATTTTGGTTATATAGTAATTAATGTATTTGATAGAGTCAAGGGTTTAAAGATTTAAATCTGAGAGTATGTTAATTGATTGTGGGATTTGATCTTTTGACTAATTTTACTTTTTATATTTTTTCTAATTTTCTGCTTATTTGTTTGATGCTATCTTTTTATGTCGGTCATTCAAGGAGGAGAGTTGGGCTGCTCGTAAAGCACAAGTATTATGTCGTGCGAGCGCGAGCCTACCACCAAAAGRAGCARGCTGCAGATGAATTGGGGAAACCTGTGGATGTTAAYGAGGCTGCAGATGCAGAWMATATCTTTGGACTTGTCTTGATGAATGATTGGAGTGGTATTTGTGTTTCTCTTTAATGCAGCATGCAAGTTGATAAATAATAGCATGGAGCAGTTTATAATCAGCTCTGAAACTGATGCTATTAGAAAAGCGTGAAGGTTTTCTTAGCGGAGTGTAATGTTGATGAAATGTATTGAATGTACATAACTCGAGAGTGTACTCAATTTTAGTAGATATATATATATATATATATATATACATAGGATTGGGTTCAAATGAGAACCCCGTCATTATATGTGAACCTAGGATTAGGATTGGGTTCAAATGAGAACCCCGTCATTATATGTGAACCTAGGGACTAATCCTGGCCTTAGATCTAATATTGCATACTGCAATTATATGTCCAGGTTCATTGTGCTTTTTACACAGTACTGCAGTGCTAAAATCAGTCCAGTTTTTTTAATTATATATATATATATATATAAAATTTTAAAACATGCAATATGTATCTTAAATTGTAGATCTTGAGAATGTGATTAATTTGATATATATTTCATTCAAAATGAATAAAATTTGAAAAAGTTATGGTTTGTTGAAGATTTGAGATTCATTTCAAATTTTTGAATTTGCAGTTTATAGACGAAATTTGCGATGCTTTTTGTATACAATCGTAGTGTTTTTTTTCTTAATCTATTGTGTTTTCAAAAGAACAATGTAGTGCTCTTTGTAAATGTTGATATATGTCCAAAATACCTTTTTTAATGCATTTATGCATTTTTTTTACATTATTACTATGCTGACATGTCATGATCTCAACCATCAAGATTATCCAATCTCATGGTCAAGATGAGTCCCTAAGTTCACATATAATGACGGGTTCTCATTTGAACCCAACCATATATATATATATATATTTGTTACTTTGTTGATTCTAGATTGCAAGTACTATGATGCAAACTCTATGTTTCTGAATTTATTTGATTGATAATAATGAATGAGAAATTATGGCCAAATTGGTGTATTTTTTGGTTAATTTGTATTTTCATAATTGAATTTCAATTTTTTTATTTTATTTTTTTACTATTTTCCAAAACGGTGTACTACTATCCAGAACAGTATTTTCAAAAACCGTTCTGGTAAGTCGCATTTTCCGGAACGTTATTTGAAAATACTGTTCTGGAGAGTACTACTTTCCAAAACGGTATTTTGAAAAAACATTCTAGAAAGTTCGAATTTCCAGAACGGTATTTGAAAATACCGTTCTAGAGAGTGACGGATCAATATGGGATGGTACCATTCTAGAACAGAAAAATGATTTTCTAGAACAGCTTTTTTTACCCTTCTAGAAAGTCTGCCAATCCAGAAGGGTAAAAAAAGGCGTTCTGGAAAGTCTGCCAATCCAGAACTATGTCACTATAGAAGGTACAGAAAGGCGTTCTGGATAGGCAGAATTACCCTTCTGGATATGCAGTTTCTGCACTAGTGCTTGTCTGGAAACAACAAATCCTTGCTGTAGCCACATGTCTAGGTCTTGAATCTTATCTCCATGGAACTACTGAGGTCCCACCAAAGGTTGTCCAGAATCAAGAAGGGCTCATTGTTCTTAATCCCTCTTTCCAGACCTATCAAAGACAAGACCAGCTGCTGGCCTCTTGGCTCCTATCCTCTCTATCAGAAAGTGTCCTTATTTTGATGGTTGGTCTCACCTGAAGCCATGAGATGCGGAAAGCTCTGGAAGCAAACTTTGCTGCTCAATCTGGAGCAAAACCCATGCAATACAAAATACAGCTGTAGACCATGAAGAAAGGGAGCCTTTCAATGAAAGAATATTTGAACAAAGTCAAAGTATGATGTGATAACCTAGCAGCCTCTGGGCACAAGATTGAAGATTTTGATCAACTGCTTCATGCCTTGACTGGTCTAGGGAGTGAGTATGATCAAGTGGTTGTCACAATCACCTCCAGCCCTGAAAAATGGACCTTTAAAGATGCAAGTGGTTTACTATTGAGCTTTGAGTCAAGAATAGAAGCTGCAAATCCCCAGTTTGATGAGTCAGCATCCCTAACAACAAATGTAGCAATCCATGAAAATTCTAGGAGCAAAAACAGCAGCTGGAGCAACTACAATAACAGCAATACTAGAGGAAGGGGAGCATACTCAAATAGAGGAAATGGCAGAAGAGGGGGAATTAGAGGAAGAGGTGCTAGAGGATACAACAACAAGGTTGCTTTTCAGATATGTTGTTATCCTAATCACATTGCTTCAAAATGTTATTACTGAATGGATACTAATTTCACTCCTCAGACATCACAGAACCCAAACTCATCAAACAACCAGAATCTCAGCAGAGGCACCTTTACAAATCACAAGAACAATCAGTCTTGGCCTAATTCCCAAGCCATGGCAGCTTTGGTTGCAACTCAGGAAAACAGCTCTGATTACAACTGGATACCTAACTCAGGGGCCTCCAATCATGTCACTCCAGACTTTGCAAACCTCAACATCTCATCTGAGTATCAGGGAGCTAACCAACTGCACTTGGGTAATGGAGCAAATTTGTCATATCTAATATTGGCAATTTTATTATTAAACCTACAAACTCTACCTCAAAACATCTTTTT
This sequence comes from Phtheirospermum japonicum, assembly GCA_014905375.1. NCBI lineage: Eukaryota > Viridiplantae > Streptophyta > Magnoliopsida > Lamiales > Orobanchaceae > Phtheirospermum > Phtheirospermum japonicum. Next base: position 59,946 of record BMAC01001531.1, read on the forward strand.
CAGCTAAATAACCTACTCCATGTTCCCAGTATAACTAAAAATATCTTGAGTGCTTCTCAGTTTCCCAAGGATAACAAAGTTTTCTTTGAATTTCATCTTTATGTTTGTTTTGTCAAGGAACAAGCCTTGGGGGATAATCTTCTACAAGGGAAACTTAGAGATGGCCTTTATCATTTTGATCTCTGTCAAGTGCAATCCTCACACTGCCAACCACCTTCCACCTGCTAACCACCTATCAAGAATAATGTTGCTTGTTTTTCTGTTTCCAAGAAGAGAGTAGGGCTAGATATATGGCATTATAGACTAGGTCATGTTGCCAATGATATTGTAATAAGAGTTCTTGAGGACTGTAATATACCTTTCTCAAATAAATATTTTGCTACATCTCCTTGCAATGCTTATTTATAGTCTAAATCCCATAAACTCTCCTTTCAAGATTCATCTGCTGTGATTCATCACCCTTTTGAATTAATACACAGTGACTTGTGGGGGCCTTGTCCTTTAAAATCCACTAATGATAGCCTTTACTATGTTGTCTTAATTGATCATGCTACTAAATTTACCTTGATTTATTTTCTCAAAACCAAGTCTGAGGCACTCCAGGCTTTTCTGCACTTTCAAGCTTTTATTGAAAATCAATTTTCTGCTAAAATCAAGGCTGTTCAAAGTGCTGGGGTGGGGAATATAGAAGCTTGTCCAAGTACCTCTAGCACAAAGGAATTGTTCATAGGACTTCCTGCCCTTACACATCTCAGCAGAATGGAGTTTGCTGAGAGAAAGCATAGACATGTTATTGAAGTAGGTCTGTCTCTTTTAGCTCATTCCCAGGTTCCTACCAAATGTTGGATGGAGGCTTTTCATACAGCTGTATATACCATAAATAGAACACCTAGTAAACAGCTTTAGTTCAAATCTCTTTTTGAGGTCTTTTATGGTAAAAAACATGTGTACTCTACTCTGAAAGTCTTTGGTTGCTTTTGCTATCAACATATGAGACCCTACACCAAACACAAACTAGAATTCTGGGTTGTTCCCTCAACCTTTCTAGGGTACAGTGATGGTTATAAGGGGTACAAGATTATGCTTCCCTCAAGGAAAACAGTAATGAACAGGCATGTTATCTTTGTTGAAAATCAATTTCCTTTCTCTAAGTCAAAACTCTATGTCTCTCAAACTGACTCCCCACCAAGTCTCTCAGTTTTCTCTCCTTTACTTACATCACACTTTCTTCTTGCTGCTTCACAGTTCACTCCTACCATCCCTCCATCCAATCCAACTCCTCCTCCTCCTCCATTTCCTAATCAACATCAACCATCCCCTGATCATTCTCCATCATCTTTCTCCTCTACTCATTCCCTCTCATCTCCATCACCACATCAATCACTTGCATCACCACAAACTACCTAAGGCTCTCATGATACTGTTCCCTTAGTAGTTCAATTGCCAATAGTAGATAATGATCAAGCTAGTTCTATTGCTCTAAATGTCCCTACTGTTGTTACTAACACTCACTCTATGCAGAGTAGAGGAAAGACAGGTAACCTGAAGCCAAAGATATACAATGAAGTGATGAAATCAAAAAAGGAACCACAGAATCTCAAAGAAGCTCTTCTCAGCAGAAATTGGAATCAGGCAATGATATTTGAACTAAATGCTCTTCACAAAAACAAGACTTAGGTTCTCACTCCTTTGCCTTCTTGGAAAAGACTGATTGGCTGCAGGTGGATTTATAAAATAAAGAGGGATGCTGATGGTTCTATTTCCAGGTACAAAGCAAGACTTGTAGCCAAGGGTTACACTCAGTCTCCAGGGTTTGATTATGAAGAAACCTTCAGTACAGTAGTGAAACCTGTATTATCAGGACAATTTTGTCCATAGCTGTGTCTTGTGGCTGGAAAGTGAGGCAATTAGATGTGAACAATGCCTTTCTCAATGGCGATTTAGTGGAAACAATTTATATGCAGCAGCCTCTAGGTTTTGAACTAGGAAATCAAGACTTGGTCTGTAAATTGAACAAGGCATTATATGGACTAAAACAGGCACCAAGGGCATGGTACTCAAAACTCAAGAATGTTCTGCTACAGCTAGGATTTCAGGTCTCTCACTCTGATAACTCTCTTTTCTACAGAGCTACTCATAGGTGTTACATAGTGCTTTTAGTCTATGTGGTTTATATCTTGATCACAGGTAGCAATAGCAATGAAATTACAAATCTCATCAAACTCCTAGACTCATCTTTTCCTCTTAAAGATATGGGTGATGTGCATCATTTTCTAGGGATTCAGGTTTCCTAAACTGTCAATGGGATGCATTTAAGTCAAGAACAATACATCAGGGATCTTTTGAACAAAGCAGGCATGTCCACAGCAAAGGGTTTCATCACTCCCATGATCTCTTCTCCTCAGCTATCCAAGTTTATAGGCTCTCCCTTTGGTGGCCTGCAGTACCTTACAATAACAAGGCCAGATATTGTTTTCAGTGTGAATAAGCTGAGCCAGTTCATGCCATGTCCATTAGATACTCATTGGAAAGCTGTCAAAATGGTACTAAGATACATTGTTGGAACACCAACTCTTGGCCTCTCCATCACAAAGTCCAGGTCAAATAGATTTATTGGATTTTTCAGATGCTGATTGGGCCACTGATATTGATGATAGGAGGTCAGTCACAAGATTTTGTGTTTATCTAGGTGACCATTTGATTTCATGGTGCTCAAAGAAACAATCCACAGTGTCTAGATCAAGAACTGAGGCTGAATACAAGAGCCTATGTCATTGTGTTGTTGAGGTCATCTAGATAAAGCATCTGCTAGAGGAGATCAGGTTTCCTCCCAAGATTTCACCAATCATCTGGATAGATAATATTAGAGCTGAGTCCCTTGCAGCAAATCCGGTTTTCTACTCAAGGATCAAACATGTGGAACTAGATGTTCATTTTGTCAGAGAAAATGTAAATCAAGGGATTCTCAAAGTCAGTCATATCCCTTCAATTGATCAGGTGGAAGATGCTCTTACAAAACCCTTGAGCAAGCAATCCTTCAACCAGTTCAGGAACAAGATGAAGATCATCCCTTCACCGGCTTTGGATTGAGGGGGGTGTGTTAGAGTTATATATTTTCCAGGTGGCTTTGTCCAGTCAGCAACTCTTTCTTGTCCTCATCCAGTCAGCACAACATGTGTCTTTTTGTGTTCCTTGGATTCTTATACAGCTGCCATGCATTGGCTTGTACTTGAGTTGATCCTCACCTTTCATTTGTATGCATAGGTGTAGCTCATCAACGGTTCAGGCTTAATGACCGTTGCCTTGGTTCATCTGCTGCTGCTCGGTTTTCTAGGGTTTAGCCTTATATATGTATTGAGCTGCACATCCTTTTGATAATAAGAAAGCAATGCCTTTTCTTTCCTGTTTTGCAATGTCACAGCTTTTCTAGCTTTTATATTTTGTCCAACAGAATAAATGAGTTTCCATAATGCTTCTATACGTACATGCTGGTATTTATTGTAATAATGAGTTTAAATACTTTGTAATCAATATAAGTCTTATCTCGTTACTTATCCAAACATGAAGCTCAATCGAAGGTGGACAACTAAAAATATTATACGATAAACGTGCTAGTTAGTTTAGTTGTTGGTATAATGCAGCAACTAGTGTTGATTAACAAGGGATTTGAATATGTTATGACATTCTAACTTAGGAGTTGAATTGTAACGCCCCGATTTCACTTTAGTCGAATATTGATTTATATTTTTAAATAATTAAATGGAGAAATCTTGGCGTCACAATAAATGTCTAGTTTTCATGATTTTAATTTAAAAGATTTACATTTTTAAAAACGTTCAAGAATTACGCAGCGGAAATGATCTTAATATAATCAACCCAAATCACCATTAAAAGTAATTTATAATCAAAAACGCTTCTTTATGTCTAGTTCAACCATTATTTAAAATAATGAAACGAGATTTAAAACATAAAACCAACATCAAGACTTTTCATTCCCCTCCTCGTTTCCCTTTCATTCGATATCTTCATTTGTACCTGAAAAACACGTCGTTGATTTGGGATGAGCTCAACGTACTCAATAGTTACACCGACATACCTCATGCAAAATTATACAACTCACAAATAGCACAATTAACCATAGAATTCATAATTTTAACGTAGAAGACAGTTGACTGCAGCTAAAACGCGGCGGGTTTCCCCGATGACCCTTTTCCCCGATCATAGGCACTTAAGGCCCCTGGTTTTAATCATTGGATATAGCACGCTGGGATAAACCCAATGACCCTTTTCCCCGGTCACGGACAACTTTTGCGGTCCACGGCTATATTAATTTATAAACATAGAATTTCATGATATACATTGTACGTAGATTTGAGCACATAGAATTTAACACAAGACAAGTCGGTGGTCCCTACCTCGTAAAATATCGTGGAAAGTCGAGTGATATGCACGTAGTTGAAATCCTAAGTCCCCTTAATGCTCGTCACCTAATATATTAGAAAATGCATTTAATTAGTATTTTTATATTTAATATTCATACTAATAATAATAATAATACTAATAATTGAAAGGATAATAATAATAATAATGGTAATAATAATAATAATAGTAGTATTAATGATAATAATCATAATGATAATAATAACTATAATAATAATAATAATATAAATAATAATAATAATAATAATAATAATAATAATTGGACTGAAAGTATTTTATAAAATGTGTTTTGGGGCTGGATTGGGGGTTATTGGAAAACTGAGGGCTCAATCGAAAGGATGGAAAGAGGCTGGGGGGTTCAATTGAAAATATTGGATAATGAGCTGGGTTAAAAGGGGAGCCCAGCCCTTTCCTCCTCAAACCCGTCTCCTTATTTCTTCATTCTTTCCCCCAAATCGCCCGCCCCCAAAATCCCTTCCTTCCCGTCCAGAACCGGCGCAGCTAAGGAAAATCGGCGCCCCTCCCTTCTTCAATTCTCGCCGGCGGCTAAAGGGCTGACTCCTGGCAGCGTTTTTCCGGCGTAAACCCGCACCGGCAGACAGTGACGGCCGGGTGCGATTGATTTCCTTCTCCGTCCAGAAATCGGCGCAGCAAGGGCCCCCTTCGGCTCCACCATGGCGGCGTCTCGGCGAACGGCATTAGCGACAGCAGAGTCTCGGCGGCTCTCCGCCTTCTTCGGCGTCAACGTGGTGGGCACGATTCGTCGGCGGCGACGGGGTTATGGGCCAGGGGGTTCGCCGGCGGAGACAGTGGTGGCTCTCGGGTTTTGCACGGGCCGGAGCAGGGTCCTCGACGGTGGACATCCACGGTGGCAGCGGCTCCGACCGCTGTTATGGGGGAGTCGACTAGGCGAGCTCAGGCTGTGGGTTTTGGGTTGCTTTGTTTGGTTTCGTGTTGGTGACTGCCGTGGGGGGTTTGCAGGTGGTGGTGATGTCGAAAACGTGGGCTGCTGGGGGTTGTCAGATGGAGATGGTTGGCGACGTTGCTGTGGCTGTCGACGACTGGAAGTCGGGCCGTGGTTGCTCGGGTATGGACAGGGGTCTGGTTCGGTGTCGGCGACTAACGATCGGGCTGTGGGTGACGTTGGCTGGGGCTGCGGCTCGGCTGCGACTGGGCGACTCGGGTTTGTCGGCTTCTAAGGAACTATTATAATTAATTAGCAACTTATTAATTTAATTAAATTACTAATGAATTGTCCATGAAATAAATTTTTATTTATAGAATAATTACATTTATTTGTATTATAATTATTCTTAATCATTTAAAGTACTAATGGGCTGTCAACGGATTTATTCAGTTTTAAAATTTAAGACGTCTTTTGGGTCGTTTCTTTTGGACTTGAAAACGAGCCCAAACGACTAGCCCGAGCCCACCAAGACCTCAACCCTAACCATCCTTAATTAAATCCTAAGTAATTTATAAACAAAATCTTATTTTTTTCCTTCAGCCGTTTTCATCACCGTCTTCTCCAACCCTCGCTCCCAACTTTCAACTCTGCACACTTTCAGCCGCAAGCAAGCAGGTAAAATCATTCTTTCATTTTATTCTATTTTTTTATTTAAATCCTAATATCCGGCAACCATCGCAACCGGTCGGCTGCCGATTATTAACCATCCGCTACCAAAGTTGCCGAGCCACCACCAACTACAAAATCCATAAATCACGTCCAAACCCAATCAGCCACAAATTTTCACGACCAATCCCGAACCGACACCAGCCCAACATCCATCGTCGACACGAAACCACCGTCACCATATTCGAACGGTCATCGTTTTCAGCC
>BMAC01001532.1:2716-17720 GCA_014905375.1 Phtheirospermum japonicum
ACATATTTGTATGTGATTTTCGTGTGTTTTTGCATCGTATGTTGTGTGATTTTATGTGTTTTAAGTTTATCTTTTTAGTGTTTTTATTCCTTTTTTATGTTATCCGTTTCTTATGCTGTTTAATGTGTTTTTACTTTATTTTGTATGAAATAATCTAACTTTGTTTAATGTTAATATCTCAGTACAAAACGAGGAAAATGGGATGAGCAACGAGTCGAAGCCATGCAGGCGCCGCAGAGCAGCGCCCGCGTCGACGCCGAGTACCGCTTGCGTCGATCGACGCTAGGTCGACGCGTAGCTTCTGAAGCGTCGATCCTAGGCCCGTCGGTTGACGCACTGTTGACGCTACGCCCGCGTTGACCGACGCACCGTCGACGCAAAGGTTCTGAAGCGTCGATCTTAACCCCGTCGATCGACGCTATGTCGACGCGTAGCTTCTGAAGCGTCAATCCTAGGTGCATCGATCGACGCTCTGCCTGGTCGATGCGTGCACCTGGCTCGCATCGATCGACGCACTGATCGAATGAATCCTCGATGCACTATTTCGGAATCCGTCTCCGCAAGAGTACGGAGCCAGTTGTAGGGCGGTGAGTTCTTCCCGAGTCGTGTCTCTCGAGGATAGATGTTATCGGCTTATCGGTTTCTTATTTGCTCTTATTGTCGTTCGAAATTAAGCTAATCTAAATTAGGAAAGCAGTAGTCATTGATTTGGTTTTGGTTTTTATAACTAAACTTAAATTGAAATAGGAGTTTTGAAAGCATTAAAATACGAAAAGGAAGTTAAAAACGATTAATCTAAACTAGTTAACTAAGAAAGCTTATAATTCAAATTAAGGAAAATGGAGGGAAAATTAAAGTCTAGCTTATTGGAAAAAGTCAACATTAATTTAACAAAAATTAAAATTTTAAAAAGGAAGATTATATAAAACTTCTAAAGACTTGGGAAATTGGTCTAAAAACTAAACAACTTAAAAGCATACGTTCGAAAGCTAGAAAGCTATAAAATAAAAATGAAAGTTTTGATAATCAAAATAGCAACTAAACTATGATCCAAGCATTAACACAAGATCAAAAGAAATAATATGAAAATAAAACTAGATTAATAGAAAGATATTACCAAACTTATGACTCCACAAAGCTTCAAATGGAAATGTAAACTTGAAGGATTCTTCACAAAAGAAATCTAAACCAAAGCTTGAACAACTAAGCTAATGAAGATCTAAACACCTCTTAAACTATTACTAATTACTAGGAATTAATACATAATTAAAAATGAAAAGGGAAAATGTGAAGATGATTTTTTGGGAGCAAAATCCCTGGTCCAGAGATTTGCTGCAAGTTGTTTCCTGGTGAAATGACGTTGGTTGATTAATACATCACGAAGGGGAAAAATCGTCCAAAAAGCAGCAAAATTTTGCTTTTCAGTCGATCGGTCATGTCGGCAGTCGATCGACTACTTTGTCAAAACGGCAAAAATCTCTGGAATCCAGTCGATCTTGGGGGCTCCAGTCAATCGACTGCAGTCGATCGGCCACGTCGGAAGTCGATCGACTGCGTCGTCCAAAATGGCAAAAAGCCCTGGAATCCAGTCGATTTTGGAGTTCCAGTCGATCGACTAGAAGGGCAGTCGATCGACTGAAATCCAGTCGATCGACTGGATTGCTGCACCCGGCTCGATTCCTCATTCTTTTCACGTCCGCCAGTTTATCGAACCTCGTCCGTTGCGCTTCCTTGCTTGTCCGTCCATTCCCGAGTCGAGTAAAAATGATCCCCAAACGAGCGTGGGCCCCGCTTGGACGTCCTACGGCCAAGAGAAAAATGAAAGAGTGAAAAACTACGAAAACTAATAAAAAACATACAAAAACTAAGAAAACCTAGAAATACGAAAAATGGCCAACTTGACTCCTAAAACACCTAAAAGCAAGCAAAAAACATGCAACGTGATACAAAAACGGTAAGAAAAATATGTACAAAAATGTGCAAATCACGCACCGTCGACGCTCCGGCGGTTGAGCGGTTTTTTTTGAAGAAGTCTATAAATACCGGTTGATTTTTCATTTGTAACATCAGACTTCGAGGGGGCAAGGTCCAGAACACTTAGAAATTTCCCCTTTCCATTTCCCATCATATTTGAAGATTTCGTTCGAACATTACAGCGGAGGCTTGTTTCTACGTTCACCGTCGTTACTTGTCATCGTTTGTCGCTGAAGCTTGATCGTTTGCTGCAGATTTCCATGAACTATAAGTTGTAATTTCCTGCTTTCTGTAATTTGGATTTGGAATTAGTTTTCTTAAGTTGTACGTTTCATTATTAGTATGTTAGTTCGACTATGTTATTTTAGTAATTCAAGTGCTTTCGATTTGCTAGTTGATAATGATGATGTTTCATTTTTAATATCTGAATTTTATGCTTTCAATTAGGTTTAATTGGTTAATTAGGTTTTTAATAATTGCATGTTCATTTTTGAATTTGTAGTTGTATAATCCTTCAACAAAAAAAAAATGGATCGTGTGTTTAATTATAAAAATTGTGGACAAACATTTATCGACGCCGATTGCAATTCCTCGTGATTCGACTCGGATCAACTTATCGCATACAATAGCTCCGTTCTCTTGCGGACGAGCGTTTCATTTTTAAACATGAAAAAGTTCGATTAATATGCTCATCAGTGACTCACAATGTGAGTTCTCCCTTTTATAGGTCAATAGGAACTCAGGCCGTAGCTAAGAAGGACCATACAAGAATCAGTTGTACATCTTTGTCTTCTTCAATGTCTAAAATCACAAAATTCATCAGAAAGATGAAATCATTCACCTTTACAAGTACATCTTCGGCTATACCTTTTTGGATATATCAAAGACCTATCAACCATTTGAAGTGTAATCATAGTTGGTTTGGTGGCACCAATCTCTAATTTCTTGATAATTGATAACGACATCAAATTAACACTTGCTCCCAAATCACACAATGCTTTATCAAATAAAGTTCCTCCAATTAAATAAGCAATCGTAAAACTACCCGGATCCTTGCGTTTTAGAGGAAATTTCTTTTGGACAACCATGCGACATTCCTCACTGATGTTTACTGTTTCACCCCAAAAAATGACCAATATTAAGACTGCCTGAAGCCCTTAATATCTTCCTGATCTGCACCACAAACAAGAGTTAGAAAGGACCACCGGTGATTTTCCGGTGGAAACCTCTCCGATGCTTAAGTCAGTAAGCGTTTGAGGTGTTTTCCAAGAAGAAAATAAGAAAGCCTTAGAAGAATGACATACCTCTCTCAACCTTGAGGCTGAGATATTTATAGCTTTTCTTGACGGGGACCCCAGCCGGGATCTAAGGAACACATGGCGGGAATCAAGGGCCGTTACCCAACAAATTCTGACAAGTGGTCCCACCTGTCTCTTTGTTGGGGATCTGAGAAGCAGTTCTCTCTTTCCAGATCTTCTTTAGTCCTTTCCCTCAATCTGACCTAGTCCACGATTCTTCGTCTTCTCTTTCCTCTAGCCCCTGCTGTTTAACAAGTCAGCTCTTGCTACTACTGAGGAAGAGCTCTATCTTTCAAGGGACTCAACCAAGCCTTTTTGCCCAGGTCAGGCTAATCTCCACTTCCAGGGCCTCGACTGGAGGTAATCTCCGGGCCTCTAACGTCCTTATCGATGACCAGGTCAGGGACCTCAAGGGATAGATGTTCTTCCCCGCATCTTGTTGATTATATGAGGGTCAAAGCTACCCCAATCCAGGTCTGGCATATATCCTGCCCTATCAACTCCTCCCCCCGAACAGTTGGGGTAGATCGGTAATCTCCCTGGGTTCCTTTGAGATAAATGTGGCCCTTTTRTTTTTTATGACTTCTYGTACTGGGRAATCCCGAGATATCCGCCTGCTAAACAGCCCTAATTATTGGCATTAGTGGTGTCGGTTCGTATCCCCAAATGGTTACCATAATCACACGTCTTTCCAAGTACTGTACATGATTGGTCAGCGGCACGCGTCCTTTCTCAAGACGGTTAGCGCTCCATCTCACCGCCTAGGGTATTGTTCCTCTGCCCGCATTAAATGCGAGGATCCCATCAAATCCCGCCTTTCCTTGATTTTCGTTTTCAAAAATTATCAACTTCCTTTTGTCCCTCCAAACTTCCTTTTTTCACCTTTACTTTTCAAATTTCATTTCCCAAATTCTTGAATTATTTCTTTTCATATTCTCTCAAATTTCCCCTCCCAATTTCCTCGTCGTTCACGACGATTTCCACAATTCCACTCCACTCAACTCCTCGTAGGTATCTTCAAATAGGTACTCCTTTCACCTTTACTTTTCAATTATGTCAACTTCCTCTACCAATTCCTCCGAGGGAACTCCCTTTGGTTCCCCAGCGAATTCCACCTCCTCCATAAACCTATCATCATCCGAGTCACTACCAATGGTTCCGGTGGAGAGGCCTATAATGGCTCAAGTGCCCCATTTCCTTGATAATATACCCTCCATAGTTAGCACTAATACACTTAGGGATATCCGCGCCACTTTTCCTATCTCCGACCAGTTTTCTTTCACCAGTCCGGCGCCTGACGAGAGGGCCTCAGCGCCCCCCACCGGCCACCTGACCTTCTACGTGGACCAATTCCACGCAGGGCTGAGCCTGCCGGTTCACCCTTTCATATTGGCCGTATCCCGGCTGTATCAAATTCCGGTCCAACAATTTCTACCGAACGCCTTCCGTGTCATGGCCGGATTTCATCTTGCGGCCCAGTACGCTGGCCTCGTACCTACGGCCCAGCTTTTCTTTTCTCTGTTTCAGGCGAAAAGCTCTTCAGGCTTTTTCTATCTCTCCGGACGAGCGGATGTTCACTTTTTAACTGGTCTTCCCTCTTCCCATAAGAGCTGGAAGAAGAAATTCTTTTTTGTCCAGAGCTCGGAAGACTGGGGCTTTCCCACTGAGCCCRTTACTTACCTTCATCCCCAAGTCCGTATATCBCGGAGTGAYAGATCACCCCATCTGARTGAGAAAATAGCTGTCTTGAACCAGACCCYCTTTGATCTATCAAAGCTTCTCAAACCCACGATCCTAAACTTTTTCAACTCCCAACGAGAAAATGGACCTCTGCCCTCCCACATTGGTACATGCTCAATTATAGTTCATATCATCCTTCCGATGTTATTCTCCCTTTTTTTTTTTTATCTCATTCTCTTTTTTCCTCTTTCCAGTAACCATGATGCAAGCACTATTAGAAGCAAAGAAGGCAGCAGCAAAGAATCAGAAAAGCCCCTTGGGCGAGCCTGCCAGGGCTTCCCCTACTCAGGAAGAGGTGGCCTTGGTGACGGCCCCCCCCGGCCGTCCTCAAGATCACAACCCTCCAGAGCAGGCCCCAGTAATTCCTCTTAGGATTGCTGCACCAGAAGTGAAAAAGAGGAGTATGGGACAAGGGGAGGGCCCCCCGCCTAAACCAGCAGCCCACACTCAGGAAGTCCAACCCCTCTCCGATCCCGAGGAGGGGCAACTCCAACCTAGGAAGAGGAGGAGGGAGGAAAGGCCCGGAAGCACCCCCAGGGGGACTCCACAAGTTCCTCCTTACCCCAACCAGACCTTCTTCAATAGGTCTGTGATGAATTGTACTGGCGAGGTGGCCAGGCAGTACATGATGGGGCTTGCTGCGATAGCGGATCGTCGTGAGACGGAGAAACTGTCTGATCCTGCTCTGTTGGATTCATATTGTCAAGCAGAGGCGCAGGTAAGACTTTTATTGCTGGTTGTGATTCCAGTCTTTGTTGGGACTTTCGCTCATTCTTTTGTCAATTTTCTTTTTGTAGGCGGTGGTGCTCAGGGCTACTCTCCTAGCCCGGGCTCGGGGCTCCTTACTCCAGGCGGACCTGAAGAGAGAGATTGAGGAACTGAAGAAGCAAAAGCAAGAATTGCTGGCCAAGAACCATGGCCTTAATGCTGATTTGGAGCTGCTCAAGGCAGAGCTGGTAGGGAGCAAGGCAGAGGTGTCAGCTTGGCGAGAGTCCGATGCCAAGAAGCATGCCCAAATAGTCCTCTTAGAGCATGAAGTAAAAGAGCTCAGAGAGAAAGTGCAAGCTGCCAGAGTTGAGGGGGAAGCCGACGGGGAAGCAAGGGGTCTCACAGAGGGTGAAGCGAAAGGAAGACTCGGATTTTTAAACTCAGACGAAGGTCTTCGTTTGATTCAATTAACCCGAGCGACCACTCGCCAGGCCTTTCTAGGATCGGTGGATCTGTACCGGCTTTTGGTGCCTGAGGCTGAGGCTTATTATCTCCTTGGCGCGGATGCTCATGCTAAGTGGATATCAGAGAATCCTTCTCTGCCCTTCGACAGAGAGGCACCTGTCCAGGGCGCATCCGAGCCCACCTCCTTCTCGCACGTTGCTGAGGATGATCGGTTGCGCATGCTAGATGACCTATCTTTTGCCGATCATATTCGCCAGGCTTTTTGCTCTCCAGCTCGACCTCTTCTCCTCCCCCTGAACAATTGTTGGCGATGGTTGCCACTAACTCTCCAACCTTCGCCGACCTGGGAGACCTGCAGGACTCCACCCGATTTGAGAAGAGCTTTGCTGAGGGATCCCAGACCCCAGATTTTTGTACCTGACTATTTTTGTACTTAATATTTTCATCGTTTTGCGACTCTTGAATTTCCTAGGGTTTCCTGAATATCCGGAAACCCTAGTACCTTTTGATTCCTCTCACGTGCCTCTGATTTCACTATATACTCGTATTCATGCTTTAATCTCCTTTGTTATTCATTTGCAATATGTCTTCATCTCCTCTGATCGAAGAACTTAATACGGTGAAGAGAAAAAACATTTCCCTGGTTGTGGAGAAATTCAAGCTCTCCGACCAGCTGGTCTCACTTAAGGAAAAAATCGGTTCTCTTTATCGCCTTTTGGAGAGGAAGAGACAGAAGAAGCGTCATTACAAAAGGGAATGGACTGAACTTCGTCAAGTCAACCGGCAACTGCACGAGGAGAAAGCAGATTTGGTTGATTCAGTGAACCGCCTAACCATCGCCGCCGGCGAAGCTCATGTCCTCGCCAAGCAATCCGACCAATATCGCCGCCGTCTGCATGAGACAGAGCGAGAGCTTTGGCGTATTCACCGGGTCTTAGCCTCCGATCGAAGGTCTTCACCCAGATAGGCGTCTAGGCTTTATCCTTTTTTATTTCCTGTTATCTTAATATAACCAAAGTCGCCGACCCTTCAAGGGAAAGTGCGTAACTTGTAATCTGTTCCTGGCCATTAATATATAAGCTTTATGTTTTTTCATGCGTCAAAGTTTCCTCATGAGATATTTTATCTAGCTGACCATTTAGATCAGGCGAATCAGTGCATCCGTCTTTTGAGCTGTTAATCCGATCAGGAAAATAACGAACTCAACTTGACTCCTCCCGAATTTATCAATCAATCCAGTTTGAGTCAAGTCTAGGACATATGTCCTTAGTCAATCTTGTCTTTAACTAGCAATCAGGTTAAGAAAACTTCTAGACGTCTGTTTCTTAGCCAATGCTGGTTTGAGCTGACAATTAGGTCAGGCAAATTTAGGGCATCCATCTTCAGCCAATCTTGTCTTAAATTAACAATCAGGTTAGGAAAATTTTAGGACATCCGTCCTTAGCCAATCTTGGCTTAAACTGACACACAGGTCAGGAAAATTTTAGGACATCCGTCCTTAGCCAATCCTGGCTTAAACTGACAATCAGGTCAGGAAAACTTTAGGACGTCCGTCCTTAGCCAATCCTGGCTTAAATTGACAATCAGGTCAGGAAAACTTTAGGACATCCGTCCTTAGCCAATCCTGGCTTAAACTGACAATCAGGTCAGGAAAACTTTAGGACGTCCGTCCTTAGCCAATCCTGGCTTAAACTGACAATCAGGTCAGGAAAACTTTAGGACATCCGTCCCTAGCCAATCCTGGCTTAGGCTGACAATCAGGTCAGGAAAATCTTAGGACGTCCGTCCTTAGCCATTCCTGGCTTAAACTGACAATCAGGTCAGGAAAACTTTAGGACATCCGTCCTTAGCCAATCCTGGCTTAAACTGACAATCAGTCAGGAAAACTTTAGGACATCCGTCCTTAGCCAATCCTGGCTTAAACTGACAATCAGGTCATGAAAACTTTAGGACATCCGTCCTTAGCCAATCCTGGCTTAAACTGAAAATCAGGTCAGGAAAACTTTAGGACATCCGTCCTCAGCCAATCCTGGCTTAAACTGACAATCGGGTCAGGAAAACTTTAGGACATCCGTCCTTAGCCAATCCTGTCTTTTCTTTGCGCGCCGAACTCCAATTTAGTTTCCCGCCTTTTTCCAAGCTCTCTGCGCGCCAAGTCCGAGTGATTTCCCGCCTTAGCGTGTCAAGCCAAAATGATTTCCTGCTTTTACTTCTCTTATATAATGGAGCCTTCTCCAGCTTCTTTTCCTGGCATAATGGCATCTTCGTCATCTCCCAACGTCTTTTCCCATGAGGAGCATGTCCGCCTTCTCCAGAAGAAAGGTCGTCTGAAGGCAGAAATTGCCAGATTGCAGGATCAACTGCAAGATCTCACGGAGAAATTGGCTGTGAAAAAAATCAGAATTTTGTAATGAACGACAACGCCTCGGAATGATCATTGCTGGCTTGAAGAGGGAGAACGCAGAGCTACATGTTGATTGGGACATCGCGGTGGAGGTGTCAGACCGATTTCGTGCTCGACTTTTGGAACACGAAGACGAGATTAAGCAGCTTCGTCAACTTCTCGATTCTACACCCTCCTCCTAAGGCTATGTTTTCGCTTTTCCTCATGATTGTAATTTGTGTCCTTATCTGCGAATATTCTTGTGAGAATGTTTGCTTTTGTATTTCCTGCTGGGAGTTCTATTAATTAATAAGCGCTTTCGTTAATAATCCGAATGTGTCTCATTGCTTTCTTCCTGTTGTGAACCATAATTCCAACTGTAAATCTACACAAACATAAAGTCATTACAATTAAGTGTAAAATTTTCTTAAATTGACAATGTTCCAAGCGCGAGGTAGTGACGTGCCATCCAGCTCTTCCAGCCTGTACGCGCCACCAGGCAAGATCTGGGTAACTTTTACCGGTCCTCGCCAAGACCCTTCCAACTTCCCTTTAGCTTGCCCCAGATCAGACCATCGTAAGACCAGATCCCCTACTCGGAATTGTCGCTTAGCCACAGTTTTATCATACGCTGCCTTTACCCTTCCTTTAATATGCTCCATTCGTAACGCAGCCTGTTCTCTTTTCTCCTCAATCAGATCTAAAGCATCCTGCCTTAACAGCTCATTTTGTTCTTCATCAAAATTCTGGATCCGATGAGTTTTAAGGCTGACCTCTGCAGGCACTACGACATCCATACCATACACCAAACTAAAGGGGGTTTCACCCGTACTTTCTTTCGGATTCGTGCGGTATGCCCATAACACGGAGCTCAGCTCTTCCACCCACCTTCCTCCAGATCTGTCTAGCCGCGACTTGATTCCTTGAATTAAAATGCGGTTAGTTACCTCAACCTGACCATTCGCTTGTGGGTGATATACAGCCGTGAAGTGTTGCTGAATGTTCATCTTGGCACACCAAGCCTTTATCTTGGCTCCTGCAAATTGGGTCCCATTGTCTGACACCAATATTCTCTGTATACCGAAGCGGCAGACCACATTCTTCCAAATGAAACTCATTACGGCCTCCTCTGTTATTCTAGCGAGAGCCTCAGCCTCCACCCACTTGCTGAAGTAGTCAATGGCCACGATTAAGAATCTTTTCTGAGCTGGGGCCATTGGAAATGGGCCGACCAGATCAATACCCCACTTTGCGAAGGGATAGGGGGAACTCATCACCATGAGCTCTTCCGCCGGTTGGTGGATTAGTGGGGCCATTTTCTAGCACTTTTCACATTTTCTAACGAAGTCGTCAGCTTCCTTTCTTAGGGAAGGCCAGAAATAACCAGCTCTTAATACTTTACGGTCCAGAGCTCTGGCCACCATATGGTTGCCACAACAACCCTCGTGTATTTCTCTCAACACTAGCCTTCCTTCTGTTTGGGATAAGCATCTTAAAAGAGGCTGACCAAATCCTCTCCTGAACAGCTCTCCCTTGATCAGGCAGAATCGAGCAGACCTGCTCCGTATCTTTGCCGCTTCTCTCTTTTCCCCTGGCAAGACGTTTTTTTCAAGGTATCTTTTTATAGGGGAGCGCCAATCGTCCTCCTCGGCCATAGTACATATATGCTCAATTCCGAACTCCTCCTCTGCCTTTAATAAGGTGATCGTTCGCTTGGAACAATCCGCGGCTGAACTTGCTATTTTGGCTAAGAAGTCTGCACGGCCGTTTTCTTCTCTGGGAATCTGAACAACAGTTAATTCTTTTATACCTTTAGCTAGCTCTCTAAATTTAGCCAAGTATCTCTGCATGTGTTCTTCTCTCGTCTCAAAATCTCCGCTAATTTGCTTACACACGAGTTGAGAATCAATCTTGGCAGACACGTGATCCGCACCCAGGTCTTTCGCCATCTGGACATCTCTCAACAGGGCTTCATACTCCGTTGCATTGTTGGAGAGTGTTGTATTCAATCGGATAGCAAACTCGGTAGACACCCCCTCTGGATTGATCAGGACAATTCCCGCTCCGCAGCCCTGATTGCAGACAGAGCCATCCGTAAAGATCGTCCACCTCTCTAATTCTTCAGGGAGACCCGTCATCTCTTGCATGAAATCTGCTAAGGCCTGAGCTTTAATTGCTGTCCTGGTTTCAAAGCTAATATCGAATTCACTTAACTCGATTATCCATTTGACCAGTCTACCTGATGCTTCCGGCTTATCCATGACTGCCTTCAAAGGCAAATTCGTTCGCACAATTATAGCATGTGATAGGAAATATGGACGTAATTTCCGGGCCGTTCCCACAAGGGCCAATACCGCTCGTTCTACATCTACATACCTTGCTTCGGCATCGTGTAAGACCTTACTCCAGTAATAGACTGGCTTCTGAATCTTCCCTTCCTCTCGCAATAAAACAGAGCTGACTACCTGCTGTCCTACCGATAAGTACAGAATGAGGGGTTCTCCCTGGACAGGCTTTGTTAGCAAGGTCATACTAGCCAAATGCTCCTTTAGTGCGATAAATGCCTCCTCACACTCATCACTCCACTGAAATTTTGCTTTTTTCCTTAGAGCTTGAAAGAATGGTAAGCTCCTCTCTGCAGACCTAGACAAGAATCTACTTAACGCATTGATACGCTCCGCCAGACATTGCATCTCTTTCACATTCCTAGGCGCTCTCATATCCACAATCTCTCTGACTTTTTCGGGATTTGCCTCGATACCCTTTTCCGTGACCATGTAGCCTAAGAATTTGCCAGCTCTGACACCGAAAGCGCACTTCTTAGGATTAAGCTTCATCCTATATCGTCGTAGAGTATCAAAGGTTTCCCGCAGGTCTTCCATATGTGATGTTGCCTTCACACTTTTGACCAACATATCATCAACGTAAACTTCCATGTTCCGTCCTAACTGATTTTTAAATATCTTATCAACCAGACGTTGATAGGTGGCTCCTGCATTTTTCAAGCCAAAAGGCATCACAACATAACAATACGTCCCCTTTGGGGTGATGAAGCTGACCCGCTTCCAATCTTCCTTGGCCAGCCTGATCTGATGATACCCTTGAGATGCATCCATCATACTCAAAAGTTCGCATCCAGCGGTGGAATCGACGAGTTGGTCGATCCTAGGTAAGGGATAGTGATCTTTCGGACAAGCACGATTGAGGTCTCTAAAGTCGATACACATGCGCCAGTCCTCCTGTGTCTTGGGAACCAAGACAGCGTTAGAAAGCCATTCAGGAAATTGTATTTCTTGGATRTGTTTAGCTTTCAATAGTTTCTCCACCTCGACCTCTATGACGGCTTCCTTCTCAGGGCCAAAATTACGCTTCTTTTGCTTTACTGGCTTAGCGTCTAAGCTGATGTTGAGGTGATGTTCTGCCACCTTTGGGTCGATTCCTACCAGATCTTCTGGGGACCACGCAAACACATCCGCGCTACTTCTTAATAATGTGACTAGCTCTGTCAAGGTTTCCGGACTGAGGGTCGTCCCTACTCGAAGGACCCGACTCCCATCTCCCGGGACTACTTCAACTATCATCAGACCTTCCTCTCTATTGGCCAGGTCTGTCCCTGGCATCTCTACCCTGGCCCTTTTGCCCTGTCTCTCTTCTTCCTCATTCTTCCTAACACACTCAATGTAAGTCCGTCGTGAAGCATACTAATCACCCCTGACCTCTCCTGCTCCATCCTCCGTTGGAAATTTCATCTTCATATGGAAAATGGATAAAACGGCCTGAAATTGGCTCAAAGAGGGTCGGCCGAGCATGACGTTATAAGAAGAAGGTGCATCCACTACCAAGAAACGCACTGTTTTTGTCACCCTATATGGCTCTTCTCCTAACGTCACAAAGAGTCTCACTRCTCCCAAGGGTTTTARGGCTCCTCCCGCGAACCCCACTAGGGAGGTGGTGACCTCTTCCATCTCAACGTCCAACCTCAACTGCCTAAAACAGTCATAGAACAAAATATCGGCAGAGCTTCCAGTGTCTACGAAAATCCTATGGACATTATAATTGGCAATAGTTGCAGTTATAACCAGAGCATCCATATGAGGGGCCAAGATACCATCGCCATCTTCTGATCCAAAACAGATGTTAGGGGTAGAATTCATTTGTCCTACGTCACGCGATTTTCGAACCAGGTCTTTTGCAGCCCTAACATAATTGTGTTGTGTCCGCTTAGAGTGCTCCTCAAATTCTCCTCCGATAATCATCTGGATTTCTCCATGAATGACCTGGGTTTGATCGGATCTTTTCACCTCAGTACGCACCCTATCTTGGCTGCTCCTATTTGTCAGGGTCCGATCATAATTCTTCTTACCAGCTCTAGCTTCCTCCCTCCTTATCCGAATATACTCTTTCAGATGTCCCGCCTGGACCATTCTCTCCAATTCGTCCTTCAAGTGTGTGCATTCATCTGTGTTATGCCCGTATTCATTATGGAAGCGACAAAAGCGATCTGACCTTTCTTTTCTTGGTCTTTGTGAATAATTTTTGGGCCACTTGAGCTCTGGATGACGCTCTATTGCTTGCAAAATTTCACCCGGAGGTGTTACCAAAGGTGTGTATTTATCAAATCGAGATCTACCCATTGACAGTTCTGGTCGGGGCTTCTTTGCCGCTACCCTGTCATCCCTGTCGTACTTCTCTCTCCTCTTCTCCCCTTCGTCTTTGAGTTTCAGAGCCTCTTCCAGATGGATATACTTTTCTGCTCTTTCCAAGAGCTCCCCAAATTTCAGAGCTGGCTTTACCACCAATGACTGAAAGAAATCCCCTCGTCTCAAACCTTGCGCCAGAGCATTTATCAATAGCTCTTCAGACGCAGAAGGCACTTCTAATTTGGCAGTTGTAAACCTGTTGATATAAGCACGGAGGCTCTCGCTCTCCTTTTGCTTGAGACTGAAAAGTTCCAGTGGCATTTTCTGGCTGGTATTTCCTGCAGCTTGTGAATTGGTGTAGAAAAGCTGAGCTGAACTCATCGAAATTGTTGATAGACCTCGGCGGCAATTGGCTAAACCAGAGCTGCGCTGATTTAGTGAAAGTCATCGGAAAGACCCGACACATGACAGCGTCTGAAAATTTGTGCAGGGCTGCTGCAATCTCAAAGCGACTGAGGTGGTCCCACGGGTCCGTGGTTCCACTGTACTCGAAGCCAAGGGAGCGGTATGAAGCTGGCACATCATCTCGCATGACTTCCTCAGTAAATGGTGTGCCTCTTCTTGTCGGGGTCATCCTACCCGTCACCATTTTTCTCTTAAACTCTCTTACTTCCTTTTGTAGACTCTGCATCTGTTCAGCTAGACCTGGATTAGTTTGGCCTGAAGTTTCGCTGTCAGAGGTGGAGAAGTGCTCTTCCCCATCATRCAAGGRAGCCCTATCTGCCTGTTGCCCCCGYAATGGCTCYGTTCCCACCACCGGAACAGCCTGCGCTGGTGGCGTGTTGGATGGCGGCGGCGTCATCTCCGCGAACTTCTTCTCTACTGCCGTCTCCACGGCTTTGCCAATCAGCTCTGAGAGCTGTAGAAGGAAGGATTCATTAAATGAACCACCCGTAGCTGGCCCAGCTTTACTGAACTGGGGCGGCGTAGTGCCTGGCGCAGCCCCTGTTGATGGCGCCGTCTCTCCTGGACTCGTCGCCGCTGCGTCTGTCGATCTTGGCATCCCCCATGGCGCGGCGGAACTAGGGGTTCCACCGAGCTCACCCACCAAGTTCCGTCTTAAACCGTCTGAAGCCATAACAGAAAATCTCACGTCTTAACTTGATCGGATTTCCCACAGACAGCGCCAATTGTTTCACCCCAAAAAATGACCAATATTAAGACTGCCTGAAGCCCTTAATATCTTCCTGATCTGCACCACAAACAAGAGTTAGAAAGGACCACCGGTGATTTTCCGGTGGAAACCTCTCCGATGCTTAAGTCAGTAAGCGTTTGAGGTGTTTTCCAAGAAGAAAATAAGAAAGCCTTAGAAGAATGACATACCTCTCTCAACCTTGAGGCTGAGATATTTATAGCTTTTCTTGACGGGGACCCCAGCCGGGATCTAAGAAACACATGGCGGGAATCAAGGGCCGTTACCCAACAAATTCTGACAAGTGGTCCCACCTGTCTCTTTGTTGGGGATCTGAGAAGCAGTTCTCTCTTTCCAGATCTTCTTTAGTCCTTTCCCTCAATCTRACCTAGTCCACRATTYTTCGTCTTCTCTTTCCTCTAGCCCCTGCTGTTTAGCAAGTCAGCTCTTGCTACTACTGAGGAAGAKCTCTATCTTTCAAGGGACTCAACCAAGCCTTTTTGCCCAGGCCAGGCTAATCTCCACTTCCAGGGCCTCGACTGGAGGTAATCTCCGGGCCTCTAACGTCCTTATCGATGACCAGGTCAGGGACCTCAAGGGATAG
>BMAC01001532.1:17745-44114 GCA_014905375.1 Phtheirospermum japonicum
TGACTTCCTCAGTAAATGGTGTGCCCCTTCTTGCCGGGGCTCATCGCTACCCGTCACCATTTTTCTCTTAAACTCTCTTACTTCCTTTTGTAGACTCTGCATCTGTTCAGCCAGACCCTGGATTAGTTTGGCCTGAAGTTTCGCTGTCAGAGGTGGAGAAGTGCTCTTCCCCCATCATGCAAGGGAGGCCCTATCTGCCTGTTTCGCCCCGCAATGGCTCTGTTCCCCGCCACCGGAACAGCCTGCGCTGGTGGCGTGTTGGGATGGCGGCGGCGTCATCTCCGCGAACTTCTTCTCGTACTCGCCGTCTCCACGGCTTTGCCAATCAGCTCCGAGAGCTATAGAAGGAAGGATTCATTAAATGAACCACCGTAGCTGGGCCCAGATTTACTGAACTGGGGCGGCGTAGTAAGCCTGGCGCGGCCCCTGTTGACGGCGCCGTCTCTCCTGGCCTCGTCGCCGCTGCGTCTGTCGATCTTGGCATCCCCCATGGCGCGGCGGGAACTAGGGGTTCCACCAAGCTCACCCACCAAGATTCCGTCGTAAACCGTCTGAAGCCATAACAGAAAATCTCACGTCTTAACTTGATCGGGATTCCCACCAGGACGGCGGCCCAATTGTTTCACCCCAAAAAATGACCAATATTAAGACTGCCTGAAGCCCTTAATATCTTCCTGATCTGCACCACAAACAAGAGTTAGAAAGGACCACCGGTGATTTTCCGGTGGAAACCTCTCCGATGCTTAAGTCAGTAAGCGTTTGAGGTGTTTTCCAAGAAGAAAATAAGAAAGCCTTAGAAGAATGACATACCTCTCTCAACCTTGAGGCTGAGATATTTATAGMTTTTCTTGACGGGGACCCCAGCCGGGATCTAAGRAACACATGGCGGGAATCAAGGGCCGTTACCCAACAAATTCTGACAAGTGGTCCCACCTGTCTCTTTGTTGGGGATCTGAGAAGCAGTTCTCTCTTTCCAGATCTTCTTTAGTCCTTTCCCTCAATCTRACCTAGTCCACRATTYTTCGTCTTCTCTTTCCTCTAGCCCCTGCTGTTTAGCAAGTCAGCTCTTGCTACTACTGAGGAAGAKCTCTATCTTTCAAGGGACTCAACCAAGCCTTTTTGCCCAGGCCAGGCTAATCTCCACTTCCAGGGCCTCGACTGGAGGTAATCTCCGGGCCTCTAACGTCCTTATCGATGACCAGGTCAGGGACCTCAAGGGATAGCTGTTCTTCCCCGCATCTTGTTGATTATATGAGGGTCAGAGCTACCCCAATCCAGGTCTGGTATATATCTTGCCCTATCATTTACAATTTTATATACTCTGAGCTTCCTCTTCTTAGCAACCAAGTTCTTAAGAAACTTCGCATCGTTCAGCATTTGTTATAAAGCATAAACAAAAGGAATATTAATATGGATTTTTCTAAAACTGTCTGGCCCACGGGCCTTCAATCATGGGCCGCGGACTTAGGTTTTCCCGGACCACAGAAAAATAGGCCAGGCCCACGGTGGGCTGGCCCGTTTTAACAGTGCTAGTTGTGATTGGTCCAGATAGAAAGACCATGTTGATCGAAGCTTGTAAACTGATAATGAGTCATGGTGCGAAAGCCTATCTGTTCATTGCACAACGAGCCATGAAGATTGAGAATGAGTGTAGGTAGAAGATGTGTGGCCTAAAAATTAAAATGCTTATATATCAATTTGGCAAGATGAAGAGAATTAAGTGTTATAAAGAATAAATATTTGGAAATGGGAAGTGGGATATATATAAATCACATAGTGTGGAATTTGCTATATGATTATGAAAAATAAAATGTCAAAAGGAAGTACAATTGAAGGTTTTTTATGGATTAATAGTTAGATTTTAATACTAATAATGGGTTATTGCAAACTATGAAATATATATATATATATAGGATTGGGTTCAAATGAGAACCCCGTCATTATATGCGAACCTAGGGACTAATCCTGGCCTTAGATCTAATATTGCACAGTGCAATTATATGTCCAGGTTCATTGTGCTTTTTACACAGTACTGTAGTGCTAAAATCAGTCCAGTTTTTTTTAATTTAATTATATATATATTACGTTTTAAAACATGCAATATGTATCTTAAATTGTAGATCTTGAGAATGTGATAACTTTGATATATATTTCATTCAAAACGAATAAAATTTGAAAAAGTTATGGTTTGTTGAAGATTTGAGTTTCATTTCAAATTTTTGAATTTGCAGTTTATAGACGAAATTTGCGATGCTTTTTGTATACAATCGTAATGTGTTTTTTTTTCTTAATCTATTGTGCTTTCTAAAGAAACAATGTAGTGCTCTTTGTAAACGTTGATATATGTCCAAAATACCATTTTTAATTAATTAATGCATTTTTTTTACATTATTACCATGCTGACATGTCATGATCTCAACCATCAAGATTATCCAATCTAATGGGTCAAGATGAGTCCCTAGGTTCACATATAATGACGAGTTCTCATTTGAACCCAACCCTATATATATATATATATATATATATATATATATATATATATATATATATATATATAGGGGTGGGTTCAAATAGAACCATGTCATTATATGCGAACCTGCGAACTAGTGCTTTTATTATACAATTACAGTGTTTTATTAATATTTTCAGTTATATACACCAGAGTGCTTTTATTAGACAATTCTAATGCTTTTAATCAAATAAGGAAATACACAAAAAATCTGATCCATCCATTTAATTAGATCTAAGGCTCATAATAGACCCTAGGTTCACATATAATGACATGGTTTTCATTTGAACCTAATCATATATATATATATATATATATATGGTTCAGTTCTAGTGAAAACCCGTCCTTATTTGTGAACCTAGGGACAAATTCACACCACTAATAAAATTAGATCAATGGTCATATTTAATAGATGATCTTGAGTTGACTTTAAGCATATTACGGTACAATGGTCTTTTTTACTTATTTCCAATTAAGAGGTGGTTTCAGCATAATTAATAAATGATTTATTTCTAATTAAAAGATATTTTGAAGCATAATTAATAGATGGCTTCCAATTAATATATACCGTTTTGATCATGCAATTTATATTCATTCGTTTCCATTTTTTCTACTCCATTCTCACATGTTTTCATTTTATTTTCATATTGGTCATCGATTTTAAATTGCATCTTTATGAGTATAGAGTTTATAATCATTTTCATTTTTCTGTGTATACCTTTAATAGGCATTTGTATTTTTCAAAATTATTCATGTTATATATATATATATATATATATATATATAAAATTTGTGGTGCTCTTATATAATAATTAAAAGTGCTTTGTTATACTTTATTATATAGATGATTATAATGTTATGCTTTATTATATTCAATGTTCGTGCTTTTATAAATTCCCGATTCTTTTCTTTATTTTACTTAATCAGTCCTAATACATTATCATAACAAATTTGCTCAAACGTCTACCTCATCCTGCTTTTTTTATTTGGATATTATCCCTACTTTCACACACAATTAAAACAAAGGAATAAGGAATAAAAATGGTTTGAGCACACACAAAAAAAATACAAACAAAAAATAGTGGACTAATCCCTCAGCGAATGGGTCATCATGCACTGTCCTCTTGCCAATCGTGTGTCCAGTGGCTAAACTACTGACCACATTACCGATGTGCACGTCATCAACTCGCTTCACTCAGTTTACCTTGTACTTTGTTAGATCATCCGACTTATCTGCATATTGTACTTATGTTACATTGTTGTTATGAAAATTGCTTACCATTCACAAACACATTACATAACAATAAGAACTGATACAACAAGAAGCATTGAACACATAATTTGAAAGCACTGTAAAGCACATACTTTGCAAGTAACTATAATACAACCTTTGAAAGCACTGTAAAATACATATATTGAAAGCACTGTACACATACCCTTCAAGCAGTATATATCTTATTTGAAAGAACTATACACATACTTTGGAATCATTGTACACATACCTTGAAAGCACTATACACATATATTGAAAATACTATACACATATTTTGAAAGTACCGTACACATATTTGTAAGAACTCATAAAACACATTCACGTAAAACAAAAGCATTGTACACACACTTGGAAATCACTAAACACATTTCATAAATTAATTCTATTTATGTGGTTCAAGTACATTTATAAGCTCTGATAAAATCTCATTACTCACTGGTTTAAATAATTTGTGTGCACAAAACCAAATACAAGAATTGTACGAATCACAACAAAGCACTAACATTCTAAACTCAAAGCATTAGGGATACATAATGAATATGACACACGTCCAGGAATATTTAAACATAAAGCACTCTTTTATTACCAAATACGTACAACCCACGGTTCATACAACTTCAAAATAATGACTTTAAGAATCATAAAAAAGCACCATTATGCTGATAAGAAAACATTACACATGCAAAATCAGGATCCACATCATCATTGAATAACATATCATTATAAAACACATACAACAACAGTCTCATAGTTCTACAAACATAATTCAAATGATTCAAGCATTTACTAAACAAATGAATTGCCTTTTAAAAAAAATTATATGCCTGAATTCTATCAAAATAAATGATTTTCGTGAAAATAGAATTATTTGGAAGATAAATAGATCTTTATTATAGAGATTAGGATTTCTAGGGTTCAATGTTTAGAGAACCAACAATAATTGAGTTTGGAATCATACCTTTTGCTTTATTCGCCATTGCGCGCCAGTGATCTCTAGATCATCGTCCATCGTTACCATCAAAAATCTCCAAGTAATTGGTTGTTATTGTCATTTATTTGGAAATTTCCTACTTTCTATAGGGTCTCCCTCTTTTCGCAAAAATTGTGAGAGAATTATTGCAATGAAGGGTTTTGGTAAGTGGCGTTTCTCTTGGGGTGGCTTGATTTCTACAATTCGCATTGTGTCTAATTTTCCCTTCTTAATGCCTTTTCCAACAGTTGCAATTATTTTTTTCCTTTTCCAAATACACAATTTCAACGACAAAGGTAGGAGGATCCATAGGCGACCGCCAATCCTTACAGAACAAGGTAAAATTTAGAAAACTACGTTGAGTTATTTACATATTTGATTTTTCCAAAAAATTCCAAACCCAACGATTGAAAGCATCATAGAATCAAAATTCAAAATTTAAACAAAAAAGTAGATTTGTTCAAATGGAATAAAATGCAAAAATTAATCGATTTTTGAATTTCTCTATATTCTGGTTCTTTGTGTTTTCGATTATTGGGATTTTGAATTTTTATATGTTATGGTAATTTGGAACAAGATTTGGTACAGAAAGTTATGCAAATCGCCTATTTTTGAAAATCTAATAACTAAAAGTAGAGCATTTTTTTATATTCAGTCTGTTTTCTTGTACATGATAAAATGCTTTTCTTTTTTTCATTTTTTTTTCTTGTTTTTTTTGTATTTCGTATCTGCTGATTTGTTAGAGGTATGCAGATGCTTCATAAACTATCTTGTGAGGCGCTTTATTGGAGTTTTGTAGTGCTTTATTTCATAAGTACATGAAATGAAGCAAATTTGATGTACCTAATGTATTAGAGGTTTGTATGTGCTTTATTGGAGTTTTGTGGTGCTTCATGAACTTTCGTATGTACATGAACTTCATTACTGAGATGCTTTATTGGAGTTTTGTTAGAGGTATGTACTTGGTGTATTTTATACCTACTTCTTTTTTTTTTAATTAGAAGTAGTGCTTTATCAGAGTTTGAAGTGCTTTCTGAAATTGAACAATTTCAAGATATTATGTTGTTTGAAATTTATATTTTTTGTATATGAAAATGCATAAATATTACGAGCTGTAGTTTCTTTTAAAATACATTGTAGGTGCCTTTTATACTTTTGCGCGGTGCTTGGCCAAGAATACTTTTATTTGATGCCAAAAACTAATCAAACTAGTGTTATTTTTAATTACATTGGAGGTGCTTTCTTACATTTTGGCACGGTGATTTCCTTGACCAAATATACTTCTATTTTAAAGTGCATCTATATGAATATTGTAGTGCTTTCAACTATGTATATCAGTGTTATGCATATTTGTAGTGCTAGTGAAGGTATTTCCTAATGTTGTGTATATTTATATCAATTAATTCACCTTATATAATTTCTTTCTAATTAAATATAATTTATTTATATTTTTATATTAGAAGAATAAAAGAAATATATTGAATTAGTCAAAATATGTTAAGGAAAAATTTAAATTAGGTAACATTTAATAAAAGAAAAATATTGAATTAGGGAGAGTATAATATTAGGAAAACATTAAATTAGGTAAAACATAATAAAAAGAAAACACTAAATTAGGTAAATATTAGGCTCGGATGACACTGAAGCACCAGAACTTTGTTCGAAGCTAATGAAGCGTGGAAAAAACACACATAGGATATGAGAATTTTGCATTAATATATAGGAGAGATGGTTGAGAGTTGGTAGTGTTTTTTCTGTAACCTATGATTCTAATTGCCGAATAATCATGTGTATATTGTTTTGTTAGTTCTTGATATCTACAGTGAAATAATTTATAGATTTGTAGTCCTGTTGAAAATGGTTTCTCAGTGCCTTCTTATGACTTGTACAGTGCTTTAGCAATTCATGGAAGAAGGGGCGAGTGT
Source organism: Phtheirospermum japonicum (assembly GCA_014905375.1). Lineage (NCBI taxonomy): Eukaryota > Viridiplantae > Streptophyta > Magnoliopsida > Lamiales > Orobanchaceae > Phtheirospermum > Phtheirospermum japonicum. The sequence continues at coordinate 24,423 of BMAC01001532.1, forward strand.
GCAATATCGAGTAATGATACACTAGATAAATAAAAAAACTTCGCTCCGAACTCCTTCACTTTTATAAACTAGTTATTCTAGTGTTTATTGAATATTATACTTTGTATTTTGAGACTTTCTATTCTCGAAAGTTTGTAAATCTTCGTTTATTTACTTCCATGTTTCTCAAAAGTTTGTAAATTTTAATTTATTTACATATCATGAAAGTTAACCAAAAAGAAAAGAAAAATGAACTATTAAAACAATAAATAACAAGTGGAAGTATAAACCAAAAACTTATTTTTGAAAGAATACACCAAAAACCTCAAAAAAGCACTACCTGGGATATAAAAGTATTGCTAAAGCCCCCACATAATAATTACCATGTTCTTAATTAATGAGATATTAAACACAAATATTGAAACATAAGTTTTTATTTTATTAAGAAATTGAAAGAAAACTTATTACATTAGTAATATCCTTTTGGGAGAAGATAACCTTTTCGCCTCTGATATACAAGGCTTGCACTCGAAAAATATATAAACTCACTATTATTACAAATAATTATTACAACACATTTTTTTTTCACTTCACACTCAAGCTCCATTATATTATTATGAGAAAATAGATGGAGATGATCGATGCCCTCTACTTCCTCAAATGCTCGGTATTTATAGACCTGTCCGGATTTTAACTCCAGACTCCAAAACTTGTTGTTAAAAGATGCATCATTACTTACATATTCTTCTCTATTATTGTGAGTTAGTGGCCCTTTATTTTAGTGTCCACTAACTTATCTCGTTGATGGTCCCTTATGACTGAGCCATCTTGAATTGTTGGGAAATATTTTCACATAGTATTTTGGCGTGGTCCCCACACTTCTTCAAAGCAGCTGGTCTTTTGTCTTTGTCAACTGTCTTCTCTTGTCGATCCAATTTGGGTGGAAAGCCTTTTCCAAACTTGAGTTCCTTCTGGTCCGATCATGCTTAACAGATCCGATCGAGCCATCGTCTAACAAGTGCCATGTTACAGAATTTTCGGTAGTTTTCTTTGCTTACCGAAATTCTAATTTTCCATATAACTCTTCTTTGTTTCGAAAAAAGTTTCTGCAAAACCTGTAGTTGCGTCTGCCATTGAATTCAGGAGGAATGTTCCGTTCACTAAATGAATACTTTACTTTATCTATTTCAGTTAAACAAACCCAAAGTTCCCATGCTTGTCGTGTAGAAGTATTGTCTTCTAAAATTACTCCCGCTATTACTGGTGCGTCTTCCGGTGAGGCAGTCTTAATATTTTTTTGTGGCATTTCCATCGGTCTTCTAATCTTGATGAGATGAAAAGTTTCATTAAAACATTTCTTTGCTGGTTCTGGTGCCTCACTAATAAATACAACTCCAAAATGTCTCCTCTGGTAGAATGTGGATTATTGGCCTAATTCTCGTAAACCGTCTCCTCAATCCATTTTGTTAAATTGGAGATCTATGCGAAGCTTGGTGCAGTAGTATAGATTGAATTTAAGGCCCCAAGATTATATCATTCTTATACTTCGTTTGGATGACTTCCCAATTTTATCCAAGTTCTTGAAGTTTTTTTTAGAGATATCAATTATTTATTTGTCGGGGTTGACATATCATCTTCTAAATACCTTCTTACATTGTCGTTGATAAATCTGTATAGGAGAAATTTTAATCACGTTAGTTTATATCTTAGAAGTTCCACTCTGTGGCCTAAGATCCAACTCTCCCTCTTTAACCCAGAGGTGGTGGGTTAAATTGAAGCCTTTGGTTGTGACACTAAGGTTTCAACATTTGTTACAATTTGTACATCCTCATGGAATGCATCATCCCGGAAGCAACTGACTTATATTCTCGTTGGGATTCGTGCAACACTTGTGATTATGGTACTTGCAACTAGTGGAAAAATAGTAATTGGAGTCGGTTTTAAATAGCCTTTAGAGGCGGTTTTGACCCGCCTCTAATCAAGGCGCCACAAATATGTACAATTAACCGGGCGACGGGTCAAACTGCCGCAAATAAGAGAATTCGCGCGGAGGTTCTTATAAAAAACCACCGCCTATAGTCTTTATAGTTACCTTTGAACCACGCCATAATTCATAAAAGGAGGCGGTTACTTTATATAAACCGCCTCAAAGTGTGTCAATCGGAGGCGGTTATTAAATTGGAACCGCCTCAATTATCATCCAAGTCAGAGGCGGTGATTTATCAGAACCGCCTCAAACTCCCATTTAAAAAAAATATAAAAACATTTGATTTCTTTCTTTTAGACCTCGTTGTTGCTGCCAATACCAATACTAATATCAATCAATCAACCAACCAAATTATATAGATCACTAATAATATTAAATCAAACCAACAGTTATTCTCATCTCTAAAAGTGCATTTTAAAAGTTTTAAAGATGACGTCCACCCTTTAATCAATTGTAATTTATAATACGACCCGATTTCAACTCGATATTTGAGTCATACAATATCACTTATAAAGCATGCGAACAGTTGGGCTTACTCATTCACTTTCCGACTGGAAAAGGCTAAAAGGATAATATTAGATTCAACCATCCACCACGCTGTTGCTAGAAGAGTTTTCGTGGTGTTGAAATAAATCAATGGGTTCATGGCTTGGTATTATCGGAATTCGATTCGATTGAAGGTTTCAATGTGTTTCAAGCTTGAAAAATAAAAGGAAAAGGAAAATAAAGCAATTAAAATAGCTAAACTACACTAGGAATTGAAAGTGCAAATTGGTAGGATGCCTCGTCGGATGCCTTAACATGAAAATGCAAGCAATTAATGAAAACAAGTAAAAACAAGCATGGTTTTACCAAGTACAAGCATGCAAGCACAAGGTACAACTATGCATAAAATCCTAAATAAAGCAAATTAACAAAAATTTAAAGCATGGATGTAAAGAGAAAGGAAAGTTGACAAGAAAGTTCAAAACTTTAAGAAAAATAACTAGAAACAAAGCCTAGATCTGGGATTGAAGCATAAAACAAAGCATAAAAATCAAAATCAAAATAAAGCATAGGAAAAAATCAAAATCATGATGATGAAGGACCTGATCTATAGCCTAGGTGTGTCACTCAACTACAATCCATAGTCAATTCACATGTTTCATCATGAAATCAAGTAGCTAAGAGAAAAGGCATAACATGAAGAACAAGCATGAAAATGAAGAACAAAGTATGGAAAAAAAGCATAAAACATGGAATTAAAAGGAAACTTACTTGAATTAAGAAATGAAACAAAGCTTGAATGTAATTGCATCAAAAGTAACAATCCAAGGGAATACTTGGATTCTTCTTAGGCTTACAAACCCAAGGGGGTGCTTGAAACCTAAATATAATCTAGGAAATGAAATTACATAAGAGCTTGAAATTACATCTAAAACCTAAGAAAGATAAAATTATTCAAGATCTTGAGAGAAATTTGATCCCAAAACCCAAGTTAGGGTTGGGAGGGGAGTTATTTATTCAAAGGAGCAAGGTGTGGGCTTTATATACTTGTTTGTAGGGGCAAAAACGTCCAAAAATGCTCAAAATGGCCGAACTCCCAGCGTTGCAGTTGATCGACTAACAAAGCAGTCGATCGACTGCCCATCCTCGAACAGCCGAACTCTCTGTCCAGGAGTCGATCGACAGAAAACCAGTCGATCGACTGCCAAAAATATGGAATCAGCCAACGATGACTTCATATGAAATGTATCCCTTCTTCTTGGATATCATTTGGCGTTTGATTTGAGTCATTTGGAATTTTTCTCCTAGGGTTATGGGCTCCGCACCAAAACCTGTCACAAGCGAGGCGACGACAAACTGTCTCCACTTAAAACTGATTTTTAACATTCTTAAACTCGAAACTCAGAATTGTTGTAAACACAGAAGTTTTAGAAAATTCTATAAGCTTTCCAATGGTATAAAGTGGAGGCAAATGGCACAAGTGGTTCTGGAGTTATTCTTGCATTACGACAACTGAGACATCCACCGAGCGAATATAATCTCTTTTAGCCACCTACAAAACAAGAGTTCAAACTTAAAAACCCAAAAATAGCACAAACACCTCACACTTAGTACACTTAAAGCCAAAAAGATAATAAACAAGAAAAAGACCTAAAACCTAATGAAAACGAATCTAAACTACTAGAAACGACGTTAAACTCTTACTAAAGACACAAAGAAAAACACAACAATTACATGCAAAACAGCTGTTTTCCTCCCGTCCTCCAACCGGGGTCTGACAAAAGATGTTCCCTATTGCAAACTATTTATATAATTCCCTTATGTTTTAAAAATAAAATATGTTATCCATAAATTTTTACCTAATAACTCCTGGAGACTAGAACCTTAGGATCAGTGAATCTGGAAAGCGGACTGCTTGCAGTAATAATTACTTTCTAAAACATGCAGTTAAAAAAAATGAAGTCAAGAAATGAATGTGTCGACCACAGTCCAATAGTAAAAATAGTAGGTTAAAAGTTTTTACGTTGGACAAAACAGGATCTTGATTCAAGCTTTTTGTGTGTGCCTACTTATAAATATTTGTCAGAAATTCAATAGCTTGCCCACAAGAGAACGGGATCGCGTGTAGGTTGGAAAAGTTAACTCGAGTCGTCTCTCGAGGAACATACAATCGGAATCTTGAATAGTTTGTTCAATCAAAGTAACTTATACAAATTTGGGGGGGGGGGGGGGTGATTATTTTGATTATCTAAGGAATTAAAACGCATGAACATTAATTAAAACTATGTAATCTAATTCAGCAGCTAGAACATGTAAATCCGAGAAATTAACCTAAGAACTCAGACAAGATTAACTAGCATAATCGAAAAGCAATTATCTAAAGCGTAAAGTAAACAGAATTAATTATCTAAGCGTGAACAATAACCAATCATAAATTAAACTAAAATGAAATATTACGAATCCGAATAACAATAGTATCTAGGGTTTGAAGCATAAAATAATTCAAGAACAATAATCGAAAAACTACTACTTAATTGCATAAATTAAACTAAGAAAGCAAATAAAGTGTTTAGAATACTTATTTAAACTAGGAATTGCAGTAAATTCTCCAGCTAATCCGGAGAGATTGAGTAGATCTTGGCCAAAAAACCGAGTCACGAACTAACGATTGGAGCTTGGAACTCGTTACTCTTAAATCTCCGGTATCGATCTTTTGTGTTGTTATGGGATGTAACAGTGCGTTATATTAGAGTTGAAGGAGCGTAAGTAGGGTTGTAGTGGTGTATCTTGTGTCTGTGGGACGGACTTGGAGAAGGGCTTTTATAGTTTTACCTTGGCTTGGAGCATAATAAACCCTAAAATCCGATTCTGGGCCGTCGCATCGACCGATGCAAACAAGAGCTCAGCGTCGACGCGTCCAGTGTGCTTGCATCAATTGGGAAGAGGCGTCGACCGACGCGGGCATGGATCGATGCTACAGAAAGTTACATCGACTTGTGCGTCGACGGACGCACCCATGGATCGGTGGTTCAGAGAGTTACGTTGGCTTGGCGTCGACGTAGTGTCGATCGTCGCGGGCAGAATCGCGTCGACGCCTGCGTCGACCAATGCATCTTCGCTGCACGTCATATTTTCCCGATCTTTATGTTACTCTTTCACCGGAAAGCTCGTTCTCGACTCTCGAACATCAGACTTCATCCATTTATGCATTGAACTCTTCCGGTTAGTTAGCTGTAAGGTGAAAAACAACGAATAATCACCTATTCTTATTAATTACGATCAAAATATGGTAAAATAAGCTGGAAGTATAAAAATACAGAATTACGCTTAAATTATCCAACTTATACCAAAAAACAAATAGAAAAATGAACTAAAATGCTAATAAAAATAAGGACAAATATGTGCTAGTTGAATCAAAATTTTTTGCTTTAAAATAATAAGCTCGTCCGCAAGAGAACGGAGCTATTGTAGGCGATAAGCTGACTCGAGTCGAATAAGAAGGAAAACTAATCGGAAGCTTTTCCGGTATTTGATTTTACGTACATAGAAACGAAAATAAAAACTTAACTAAACTAAACACGCGATCAAATAAGGTTTGTGGTTTTCTAACATCTACGAGCAATAAAATAAATAGCCTTTAAAAATGATTATGAAAACGAGGGTTCTAGTGCACCGGAATCGTCTCCACGATCTTGGTTGTCAATCCCGATGGCTCTAAACGACCCTAAGCACACTAGAACAATTAATCTAGCCACAAAGCATCATTATTTTCGAAAGCATAATTTCAGCAATCAAAAGCATGAGAATTACCAAGCATCTAAACAACTACTAGCAAATGGGTGCAAAATGAAAACAAGAAGAACAAAGGAAACTAAATTAATGAAACTAAAATATAACATCAACATCCAACGATAGTCAAGCCAAATACACAAAGAAAATAAAAAGGTGCAGAAAAACCTATAATCTAGAAAAGCATCAGTAGCAATCCAACGAACTTCAACAACAAGAAATGATCTTGAAATATTGAACGACATAGAAATGACGAAACAACGAACTATTAAATTTAATGAATTGAAAGGGTGGCAAGAATCGAGGGTTATCGACAATCTCTGAACCTTTCCCCCTCGTCCCAGCACTCTAAAAACGAAGAAACCACTGGCCTTTTATAGAATTTCCTGAAATAACCGCCAAAACTGCCTTAGCGTCGACGGTGCGTCGACTAACATGGGCGCAGGTTGCGGGCGTCAACCAGGCAGTGGGTCAATCGATGCGGGGCAGGATCGACGCAACTGCAAGTGTGCGTCGACCAAGCATCGACGGTGCGTCGACTGACGCGGGCGCAGTTGCGGGCATCGGCAGCTAGTGTCGGCAGGACTCGGATACTGGGTAACCCAGTGTCGGACTGGTACCCAGTGTCGGCTCAGCACATTGCTCGTCCAATCTTCGTCGTCTCGATGCTGAAAGAGGAAATTAAACATAATTATACTATTAACTAATAAAATAAAGGAGAAAAACATAAAATGAGATAAGAAACGAAAAATACTAAAAAGAAGAGAAACGAGAAGAATAAAAACCTAAAACCCGACAAAACACACAAAACTCAAAGCAAAAACACATGGAAATCACATACAAATATGTACAAATCAACTCCCCCACACTTAGCTTTTTGCTTGTCCTCAAGCAAAATCTAATCTAGACGTAGACAAGGAAAAGCTAACTACCCGATGACTTAATGACTAATGCATCCATATAATTCAAGAAGTTAATGCATTAGATCGACTAAAAACTCAACTAAAAGGACGACACGATAACGTTGAGATAAGAGATTTAGACTAGCTTCCGAACACCTAAAAGTAACGAGTTGACCTCCATGTACGTCACCCATCCATGCGTCGGCCAAAGTCTATCTCTGCTCAAACCGCCAATTCGTCACCCGACTAGCCCAGTCATCAATACACCTCTTTAACAATACAATCTAAGAAATAAAAAAATAAAAACAACAATACGAACTTAACTTGTACAAGATTTTCTCTTCTTGTACTTATTCTTTCTTTTTCTTTTCTTTATCCTTTTTATTTTCTTTTTCTTTTTCTATTTTTTTTATTTTTTTAATAAGTACCCATAAAGATGAGGTACAAAACGAGCATAATTTACATAAATCACAAACGAGAGTTTATTGACTCCATTCTTACGTTGCTAAGTGCAATAGATAACATTCTTCAATATCTCACGTGGAGTTTTAACGTCTCCAAAATAAAAATAAAAATTACATAAAGTCCTATAGAGGTTAACTGAAAACGTGGCTAGTAGAGAGTATTCGACTCTTTGTAATGAAACAAGAATAGAACAGAAGACAAGACAAGACACTTCATAGATTATTACACTTCATTCCCCATAATTACACTATTGTTCGAACGAAAGTCTAAATATCCTAACCAACGCATCTAACCACGTCACTTCGTCAAGGTTCCAATCAATATCAATACACACAACTCAAATCAACCACAGGAAAGCATACAAAGATTTACTAACCAAACCAAGGACAACCACCCCCCCCCCCCCCCCCCACACACACACACACACACACTTAAACCATACAATGTCCACATTGTATAAAATGAAAAATTAAGCTAAGTATGGTAAAGGTGAGAGAAAGATAGATACGTCCCTGAAATCGCGCTTGTGGTGATGAGTTGAGCGTTGAAAATTATCCAACGGGCCTTAATAAAGAAAGGGACCTGAAAACACACAAGAATATAAAAAGTTAAAAGACTTGGGTTGCCTCCCAAGAAGCGCTTGATTAACTTCTTTAGCTTGACGGCGTCCACGGTCGATGTCATCCCGGGTCTAAAAATAGACGTGCCACGCCTTGGTACTCTCCAAGAGTAAGAATTGGCGATGATAATCTCCAAGGCGGGCATAAAAATCATGTCCCGAGATTCAAAACACTCTAATTGGCTTCGGAGGTCGGAACCGCGAGTAATCGATCACCTCGAATATGTCAAATGGCAATTGTAACATGGGGTGATCGGGCACCTTCTCGACTATCTCGTCTACCACCTCAAAATCAAATTACAATAAAGCTTCGGGTGGTCCAAAATGTGACTCAATAGTCTCACTACCCTCCAAAATCGGCACCATAACTCCACCTTCTTCACCAAGAGTAGGAAGACTCGAATCTCCAATATTTTCCGGGCACTCCAATGGCAACACCCCCACACTTTTATCCGCAGTGTCATCAAAAATCCCAAGGGGGCGAATCTCAACCAACTCCTCGATCTCAGCCATCTTACAAACCTCTTCCGAACAAACATCCATGGTAGGCTCTACCACATCAAATAACGTCACCACGTCAAAATTAGGTCGATTTACCTCAACTCGAGTTTCATGATCAATAATACACGAATGAGACAAAGGATAACAATCATAGCTTGGGGTATAAGAATATGATTCGCAAGGAGCACACAGATCATTATATCTCGAATCGTGATATGTGGTTTTAGGAAAAAACTGCTCGAAACTTGAAACATAAGAGTTTGATGTAAGAAGAGGAAATGGGTCGTAGCTCGAAGAATCAGAATCGGGTAGAGCATACATATCATATCCCGTGTAAAAAGGTTCCAAACCCGGGTTATAAGAATTTTCATTAAATGTCAGGCAATAGGAAATTTGTAGTTGATCAAAGTGATTAAGTGAAGCGTATGGATCATTAAAGCTCGAATTGTAAGAAACCGAAGGTGGGACCCATTCAGACGAGTAGAACGACCCCATGAGCTGATCCACTACTTCATCCCACGTTTTCAAGGAATCAGGCTCCAGATTAGTCGACCATTCACTTGCCCGATCCTTTAACGTGAACATGAAAAGCCTCATCTTCACTTGATCCCATGTAAGTCTGAAAAGAGGGGATGTGCCAGTTATAACTTCGTACTCTCGGATGAAGTGGAATGGGTCTTCGCACAGAAACCCATGAAAAATCAGAAGTTGCTCGAGATAAAACTCATCTAGATCGTACTCCCGCATTGCAAGGTTCAAAGGAATTGCCGGTCGAAACCCACGCCAATCGGACGTAGGTCAAAACACCTCTTCATCAATGGTGGAGTGTATAAGTCATCATATGGAGAACTCGAATGATAGTTTGCCATCTTTAGTTCTAAAATCTCGAATCGTCAAAGATTTGGCTGCAAAGCACAATACTCAACAAACGAGATTAAACGTACCAGAAAGAACAAAAGAAACAAAAACAAAAATCACAATCGAACATAAACACAAACAAACAAATAATAATACAAACAAATGTAAATAAAAGCAAACACCAAAAGTCGCAGCCTTTAGCCTTCCCCGGCAATGGCGCCAAATTTTTGAATCGAACTTTTTCGCTTTAAAATAAAAAGCTCGTCCGCAAGAGAACAGAGCTATTGTAGGCGATAAGCTGACTCGAGTCGAATCACAAGGAAGACTAATCGGATACTTTTCCGGTGTTTGATTTTACGTACATAGAAATGAAAATAAAAACTGAACTAAACTAAACTAAACACGCGATCAAATAAGTTTTGTGGTTTTCTAACATCTACGAGCAATAAGACAAATAGCTTTTAAAAACGATTATGAAAATGAGGGTTCTAGTGCGCCGGAATTGTCTCCACGATCAGGGTTGTCAATCCCGATGGCTCAAAATGACCCTAAGCACACTAGAACGATAAATCTAGCCACAAAGCATCATCATTTTCGAAGCATAATTTCAGCAATCAAAAGCATGAGAATTACCAAGCATCTAAACAACTACTAGCAAATGAGTGCAAACTGAAAACAAGAAGAACAAAGGAAACTAAATTAACGAAACTAAAATATAACATCAACATCCAACGATAGTCAAGCCAAATACACAAAGCAAATAAAAAAGTGCAAAAAAACCTATAATATAGAAAAGCATCAGTAGCAATCCAACGAACTTCAACAACGAGAAATGATCTTGAAATATGGACGGCATAGAAACGACGAAACAACGAACTATTAAATCTAATCTTGCGTGAATTGAAAGCGTGGCAAGAAACGAGGGTTATCGATAATCTCTGAACCTTTCCCCCTCATCCCAACACTCTAAAAATGAAGAAACCACCGGCCTTTTATAGAATTTACCGAAATAACTGCCAAAACTGCCTTAGCGTCGACCAAGCGTCGATGGTGCGTCGACTGACGCGGGGGCAGGTTGCGGGCGTCGACCAGGCAGTGCGTCAATCGACGGGGGGCAGGATCGACGCAACTGCAAGTGTGCATCGACCAAGCGTCGACGGTGCGTCGACTGACGCGGGCGCAGGTTACGGGCGTCGGCAGCTAGTGTCGGCAGGACTCGGATACTGGGTAACCCAGTGTCGGACTGGTACCCAGTGTCAGCTCAGCACATTGCTCGTCCAATCTTCGTTGTCTCGATGCTGAAAGAGAAAATTAAACATAATTATACTATTACTTATAAAATAAAGCAGAAAAATATAAAATGAGATAAGAAACAAAAAATACTAAAAAGAAGAGAAACGAGAAGAATAAAAACCTAAAACCCGACAAAACACACAAAACACAAAGCAAAAACACACGAAAATCACATACAAATATGTATAAATCACTAATCAACTACCCCACACTCATTGGTTTGTTCGTCCTTGAACGAACGATAGATTCAAAGTATAGCAAGAATGAAAATTAGTCCAAGCAATGAGTCGTGCAATGCTACATAGATAATTTTGAAAATATAGATACTTGCAACGCAACTTCAAACACTCTACCCTTATTACTTTGTCGCTTCAAAATCAAATTCATGCATCCTCACAAAGGGTAATATATATAAGTGTACGCTCAAAGCACTCAAGTATTTTCTGTATGGGACGTGTCTATGCTCAAATCATTCAAATACAAGCACAATAAACAAGAACTGAAAATCAATCTCTTTTCAATCGAAAATTAAGTGTGTTATCGAATTAAGAATCAGAAAAGGTCTTTTCGGGTTGTAATGTAAGGCTCTTTGGACAGGTATGGAACATATAAGCCGTGTGGCTAACTCATGATCTAACGCAATCAATAACTCACTCAACCTAATCTAATCACGAAGCAAAGTGCTTCACCTCGTTCAAAAGAAAAACCTCACTAATACTCTAAAAACGACTTGTAGCTCAAACCACTTAAACACAATTGAAACTCATTATATGCTTCTTTATCAGACACAACTCTCGCCTTTTAAACATTAGGCTTCATAATAAATAAACAATAATAAACAAGCCTTTATTAGCGCGTAGGCAATCACTAACACAATTCAACTAGACTCACCATCCTTCGTTTTCTTCTTTCTTTATATTTTATTTATTTCCCCCTTTTATTCTTTTTTATGGGGTCATATTTTTTCTTTTTTTTTATTTTTCGGATGGTGGTCTTTTATTACAAAAATTCATAAAATCATAAATTCCTAATAAAAATTTCAAAACTCTAATAACCAATAAAAATAACGAACTCCTACCCCACGCTTTTAATGGGTTGTAGGGGTCGACTCAAAAACACTCATGGCTATAGGCATGGATTATTTGGCTATGATTGACTCATTCGGAATTTATAGTGGCTACAAATATGTGGATATGGCCGGAATAGGGTTTTTTATGTGCCTTAACGCCATTTTCAAAGTCAACTGCACACAGCGGTTTCAAAGAGATATCAAGACTGAAACTTATTCAAGCACATGCAATGATGATAATCACTCAGGATACTCACTGGCTTTTTGCATGAAAAAGTTTTGAATTGACGCCGCTTTTAAGGTCTTGCGAAATCATGTGCGTCCAAGTACCATTTTACAATATATAAAAATAATTTTGAGAAATTTACACGCTCAAAAGACATGAATTTCAAATCATGCTTAGCTAACTTTGACAGGCATGCCATACAAACACAATTCAGCGCAGAGATAGCAATCTCACGTAAAAAAATTTAAATTGCACATGAATCTCAATCATACTCAACCATCCCCCTCCCTAAAAACTCGACAATCCCCTGATTGCCATAAACATAAAGAAAAATAAATCAAAAGAGGATAGGAGTAGGAAGAACGTCCTTGAGAATTAATGGTCGAATTCTCCCAATTGAAGCCGTGCAATTTCCCATTGTCTAGCGGCTTGTGATTGGATTTGTCCTTAAAACAAAACAGTCGAAAAACCAAAAATAACGAGTAAACGTAGAATAACAAATAAAAATAAACAAGAAAAATAGTGTTCATCAGTAGTAATAAAACACAGAAAATCACTGCCACGGCCCATCAGCAAGCGGCGGAGCAAGAGGCCATTGTTCCATCAAACGAGCAGGGACGATCGTTGATTGGTGTCGGAACACGTCGGGCGACGTGCACCATCGACGCTGCCGATCACTGCTGACCACCGCGCTCGCCCTGGCTTGCATCGATTCCGAGGGAAGGTAGCTTCGATCGACGCGCATTTCGGCGTCAAATTGTCAATTTTGTTTTCGAACTGCCAACCTTACCGCTAAATGATCGTTTACCATGGATAAAATGCACAATATCATAAGAAAATCAAAAACGTCCATGGTATAACCGAAGAAATATTTAAAGACAAGGGATGTGCGAAAAATAAAAATTTAATTAATGCTGATTCGAAACACGTAGACAATTGAATAAAATTAAAATTGCGATAAAATAAACAGGATAGAGTAGGAGGACAATCCTTTGACTCGATAATGGAAAAACTTAAATAAATAGCTAGTGGAAACGTCCTACGAATCTAAGGGGATCCATTGCGCAAATTCTCCAGTGCGACAATCTTCTTGTTAGCTTCATCCAAACACTACTTCCAGTATCTTATGTTCCATTCGTGTGTCGCGTTCCTCTCGTTTAGATTCTTGATTTGGGCCTCCAGCTCCTCAATTCGGCATAAGAGCACGAATTTCTCCTCACGGATGTCGTAATTCTGTCGTATGAGGCCCATGCCATATATTACTACTGCGTCTATTTCGGCCTCTGTCTCTTCGAGTCGCTTGTCCCTAAAGGCGATCTCGCTTGCAAACTCAACTTCGCCCCACAACATATCAGTATGTTCCTTGGTTAACTTCGCAATTATCTCTCTAGCCATGAGAAGTTCATCGTGAAGCTCGTCCATGGACATGTCTCACTCCTCAGGGTTCTCCTTCCTTTGCTCGAGATCACGCTCTATTCCCCTCAAATCTCTGATGGTGCCCCTTAGTTGGAGATTCATGTCCCTCAACCCCTCACTTATTTCTTCTGATCTCCTCAATTGATCCTTCAATGCGTCGATTTGGAGGGTGTAATGGACTTCTTCCATTCGACAACCACCAACCCTATCCTTCGTCTTTTCGATTTCAACCTGCAGCTGGTCCAATTCTTCTTCATGCTCCTTCCTCAACATCCACCTATTTTCATGGTTGTTGGTTTCTTGTGGAATTGGCCTCATGGTGTTGAAAGGCTTGGAGAATTAAATTTATTTGGTATAAGGAGGCTTAGAACACAAGAGAATTATGAAATATAGAGTGCAGGGGGTTGGTTTATATAGGAATCGTTAAATCTTGAAAATAGGAGTCCTAGATTTACCCAATTTATAAATAAGGGAAGAGATATTAAGTTTCCTATTCTATTTAGAACTCGCTTAAGGTAATAGATCTAGACTCCAAAACCAGCCAAATTTCGTGCAAAAAATTACCATAAAATCACTTACCTATTGGGAATAAAATACCCAAAAATCGCAGCCCAAAATTTCCAAATTCCGTGCAACCGGTCGACGCAGGCGCACAGGCAGCGTCGACGCTGGCGTCGGTCGACGCGACTGGTGCATTGGCCACCAAATTGAATTTTCTATTTTCCGTTCCACGAATTGATCTCTCCTTGACAACATAAATCCTGTTTCATAAACATAAAACAATAGAAAATAGAAAAAGAAAGAAATAACTAAAAAGAAATACAAGGTTTAGAAAAGAAAATAGCTTGGGTTGCCTCCCAAGAAGCGCATCTTTTAGCGTCGCTTGCTCGACGCGAGTATTCGTGATTAATTTGTAATGGGAGGCTGTTCCACTATCTTCGTCATTTCACGATCTTGACTCTTTGCCTCTCTGTCACGATATAACTTTACTCGATGTCCGTTAACTTGAAATGTTACGTCTCGCTTTTCGTCGTAAAGGATGACCGCTCCGAACTCGTTGATTTCTTTAATCACAAACGGGCCACTCCATCTTGACTTCAATTTTCCTCGAAAAATTTTCAATCTCGAGTTATAGACTAGAGCCATCTTACCTACCTACAAATGTTTATTAACAAGTATTCGGTCGTGGCGTATTTTCGTTATCTTCTTTTGTTTCCATGCATCATCATAAGACTCGTTTCTTATTTCCTCAAGCTCAGTCAACTCCATCTTCCTATACTCGCCCGCCTCATCATAGTTCATGTTTAACTTGCGAATGGCCCAACTAGCTCGGTGCTCTAACTCAACGGGCAAATGACACGCCTTTCCATAGACGAGCCGAAAAGGACTCATACCAAGCATTGTCTTATAGGCCGTTCGATAGGCCCACAGTGCGTTGATAAGTTTAACCGCCCAATCCTTCCGACTTGGTCCAACTGTCTTCTCGAGGATAGTCTTTAGCTGACGATTGCTCGTTTCGACTTGTCTAGACGTTTGAGGGTGGTATGGCGTAGCTACCTTGTGTCGGACCCCATATTTCGTCATCAGCCTTGCAAACGCTCGGTTGCAGAAATGGCTTCCTCCATCACTTATAATTGATTTCGGCACTCCGAGTCTACTAAATATATTTTCTTGGAGGAATTTAAGAACGACTTCCGCATTAGCTCTTCGAGCGGGGATCGCTTCCACCCATTTGGATACATAGTCAACACCGACCAGAATATATTCGGAATCTCTGCTTTTAGGAAAGGGTCCCATAAAATCTATCCCCCATACATCGAAAATTTCTACCACTTGATTAAGTACTTGCGGCATGTCATCTCGCTTCCCTATATTGCCGGTTCGTTGGCAGTTATCGCACGTTTTGCAGTACTCAAATGCATCGGCAAATAAACTTGGCCAATAGAATCCAGCTTGTAACACCTTAAATGCCGTCTTTTGAGCTCTAAAATGCCCTCCATGGTCATCTTCCCATTTCATCATTTGGAACGCACCTTCTGTTAAGTCCATCATTACAACGCTTGAACACATAGGGGTCATCCCAAAAGTAATCCCTGTATTTTCTCAAAAATCTCTTCCGTTCTTGGTAGGATAAATGGTTAGGTATAATTTTGCAAGCAAGATAATTAACAATATCAGCATACAAAGGAGTAATTAATTGCTCAAGATTAAAAGCATTCTCATAAGGGAATAGATCGTTAATCATAAACTTCTCGCCCTCGTTCTCCTCAATTATCATTCTAGACAAATGATTAGCTACAACATTTTCACAACCTCGTCTATCTTTTATTTCTACATCAAACTCTTGCAGCAATAATATCCACCTAATAAGACGTGGTTTACTTTGGGGTTAAGAAAATAAATGATGTAATGCAGCATGATCCGTATGTACGATTACTTTGGCTCCAACTATATACGATCTAAACTTATCAAGTGAAAATACGACTGCCAACAATTCTTTTTCCGTCGTGGTGTAATTACGTTGGGTATCGTTTAGCATATAAATAGCATAATAAATAACCCTAAGCAATTTATCCACACGTTGCCCTAAAACGGACCCAACCGCCTCATTAGAGGCATCGCACATAATTTCAAAGGGTAGGGTCCAATCAGGAGCAACAACCACAGGGGCAGAAGTAAGACTCTCTTTTAGCTCATTAAACGCGTTCATACATTCTTCATTAAAAACGAAAGGAGTGTCTAAAGTCAACAATTTGCAAAGTGGACGACTTATTTTTGAATTCTTTTTGATTAAACGTCTATAAAAACCTGCATGACCCAGAAAACTCCTAATTCCCTTAACATCTCGAGGGGGAGGGAGGGTTTCGATCACATCTATTTTTGCTTTATCAACCTCCAACCCCTTTTTAGAAACAACATGACCTAGAACAGTACCACTTATTATCATAAAATGAGATTTCTCCCAACTCAAAGTTAGATTCTTCTCGATGCAACGTTCTAAAATTCTAGACAAAGTAGATAAACAATTTTCAAAAGATGACGCAAAAATAGAGAAATCATCCATGAATACTTCAAGAAAATTGTCAATAAAATCACTAAAAATTGAGAGCATGCACCTTTGAAAAGTTGCTGGTGCGTTGCACAAACCGAAGGGCACTCTTTGAAAGGCAAGCGTTCCAAAAGGGCATGTGAACGTTGTCTTGCTTTGATCTTCCGGAGTGATGGCTACTTGGTAATAGCCCAAAAGGCCATCCAAGAAGCAATAGAATTCGTGTCCAGCAAGCTTGTCGAGAATTTGGTCTATGAATGGCAGAGGAAAGTGATCCTTGTGAGTGGCTGCATTTAACTTCCTATAATCGATACACATATGCCACCCAGTCATCAATCGGGTTGGAACTACCTTGCTCTTGTCATTTTCGGTGATGGTGATGCCTCCTTTCCTCGGAACCACATGGATTGGGCTCATCCATTTACTGTCAGAAATAGCGAAAATAATTCCTTCGTCTTTAAGTTTAAAATTTTCCTTTTTGACCACCTCATACAGCGTTGGCGTCAGTCTTCGTTGACTGTCCCTAACAGGCCTGGCATCGGTTTCTAGCTCGATTCGGTGCATGCAAGTAACAGGGCTTATCCCTTTGATGTCGCTGTTGCTCCATTCTATTGCCTCTTTGTGGACACTCAGCACCGCAATCAATTCTTTTTCTTCGTGTTCTGTCAATACTGATTATATGATGACGAGTTTCGTTTTGTTGGGCTCGAGGAAAACATACTTCAAATGGATTGACAGTGGTTTCAACTCCACTTTCGTCCCAAGTTCAGGTGCGTTAGCGATTTCGTACAATTCCTCATCGAAATCTTCAACTTCTTCATAATCTTCAGTGATTTCGTTCAAGTTTATTTCTAACATCTCTACCATCCTGTTTAAAGAATTTGTGTCGTCCTCGACACTTAACTCATCTAGCACAGTGATCCCTTTGAGCTCGTGAATACAAGATGCAATAGGGTCAATAAACGATAAGTCTTCGTGCATGTACGAAGAAGGAGTGTTGTGGATCTCCTTAAGCGAAAATGTGACTGTCTCACCCAAAACGGATAGGGTCATCCTCCCCTTGTGCACGTCAATCAGCATATGAAAAGTGGACATGAACGGTCGGCCGAGCAAAATAATATGCTCAGTGCCTTCTTTTGGAACTTCGCCGACATCAAGTATGACAAAATCGACTAAGATTACAAGCTCGCCGAATTGAACTAATACATCTTCAACTATGCCAAGTGGTTGTCTAATCGATCGATCTGCCAATTGTAGTCGCATCGTAGTGGGTTTCATTGTTCCAATGTCAAACTCTTTATATAGTGAGTACGACATCAAATTGATTCCTGCACCAAGGTCGAGCACCCCACGTGCCGTTTGTCCATTTCCTAAGGTGATAGTTATGCAAAAACTCCCTGAGTCTCTCTCCTTTTTGGGTAGCAGACCCTTGCAAATGGCGCTCACCTCCTTGGTTAATTCTACTCGTTGAGTTATCTCCAATCGCCGTTCCCTTGAAACTAACTCCTTCAAGAATTTAACGTAAGCGGGCATTGTTTTAATTACGTCCAAAAGAGGAAGATTAACATTGACGTTCTTCAGCAGATTGTAAAGTTCCATGAACTTTTCGTTTTCTTTGACTGGGCGTAGACGACTCGAAAAGGGAACCTTGTCTCGAATTGTAGGTGTTAACTGCTTCGGTTGCTAATTTGGGGACTTGGTGGAGTCGTCGATTGTGGTGGATGGATTTGGAAGCTTCCCTTTTAAAGAACCCGGAATATAAGAATTTGGTGACTTATGCATTTGGTCCACCGGTTTAGGGTCGTCATCCTTTGGCGAATCCGCAGTTGGGATTTTTGTGCTCTACTCTTCCTTTTCCTCGATTCCATTATCTACCTTCTTTCCTCTTCGTAAGATGTGGATAGCTGAAAATGCTCTGTTTGGCTCGGCAATTTTCCTTTCTTGTTTTCCGCCTTCGCCATAGAAGTTTCCATTTGTCCCATCATTTTTTATAAATTCTTCACACTCTTGGATAGATCGTTCAGAACTTCTCCCTATTTATTAACTTGAGTAGTTAGATTGGTGAGTCCGTCTCTATTTCTAATTGTTTCGGTGACTTGGTTTTGCTGCCAAATTAACAGTTTATCGTTTGGCTATATCGGAGTAGGTGTTGGTCCGGATGGTGGCGGTTTGTTTGGTGGTGGTGGCGGTGAACCAGTTTGTGGGGCAAAGTGTGGATTTCCAGGGCCCCATTTTAAGTAAGGAGAATTACGTTGTGCGTTAAATTTTGTTGGGGGTCTGTGCTCATAAGTTGGAAGGTCTTGATGGCGTATGCCTCGGCTTCGCATTCGTCGTAACACACCATTTTGCATGTATCCACCAAATGCCCTTGCTCCCCACAGCGCTTGCATGTTTCAACGGTTTCGTTACTTGGCACCTCAGTTGCCTCGTTCACTCTTATCTTTCGTGGTCGAGAGCTCGTTTGCCTGGACTTCTCACTCATATTCTCAAACAGTTGCTTGGCCTCCATGGTGGTTAAGTATTCGAAATCTCCCCCAAAAGCTACTTCTACGTTATTCTTGTAAGAATCCAAAAGCCCTTCGTAGAACAGTTGATTTACCATTCCTGGAGAGTTGTGATGATGTGGGCAAGCTTGCAATAATTATTTGAAACGTTCCCATGCTTCGTGAATCAACACCCCATCTTGCTGGATAAAGTTGGCTATTTGTCTCCTAATGTGGCCCGTCGTCTGAGCTGAGTAATACTGATTTATGAATTTGTCGCTAACCATGGGCCAGTCGAACAGGGATCTCAGTTCTAGTGAAAGTAGCCAAGATTTGGCTTATCCTTCATGCAGCTTGGAAAGCACACCATTTGAAGGTCTTCGTGATGAAGTCCCGGAGATGGGACCCTACTAACTTCGGCATAGAATTCCTTGAGGAAGGTTAATGGATCTTCGTTGGCGAGGCCATGAAATGTCGGGAGGTTGTTTATTATATGAGGTTTCAACTCAAAGTCTCTTGCAGTTCTACCCAACACAATAGCAGAACTATAGGGACCCACTTGAGGAGTCG
>BMAC01001532.1:45249-59254 GCA_014905375.1 Phtheirospermum japonicum
GGGGTTGATTGTTTTGATTATCTAAGGAATTGAAACGCATGAACATTAAATTAAAACTATGTAATCTAATTCAGCAGCTAGAACTTGTAAATCCGAGAAATTAATCTAAGAACTCAGACAAGATTAACTAGCATAATCGAAAAGAAATTATCTAAAGCGTAAAGTAAACGGAATTAATTATCTAAGCGTGAACAATAACCAATCATAAATTAAACTAAAATGAAAGATTACAAATTCGAATAACAATAGTATCTAGGGTTTGAAGCATAAAATGATTCAAGAATAATAATCGAAAAATTACTACTTAATTGCATAATTAAACTAAGAAAGCAAATGAAGAGTTTAGAATACTTATTTAAACTAAGAATTGTAGTAAATTCTCCAGCTAATCCGGAGAGATTGAGTAGATCTTGGCCGAAAACCCGAGTAACCAACTAACGATTGGAGCTTGGAACTCGTTACTCTTGAATCTCCGGTATCGATCTTCTGTGTTGTTATAGGATGTAACGGTGCGTTGATAGAGCTGAAGGAGCGTAAGTAGGGTTGTAGTGGTGTATCTTGTGTCTGTGGGACGGACTTAGAGAAAGGCTTTTATAATTTTCCCTTGGCTTGGAGCATAAGAAACCCTAAAATCCATTTCTGGGCCGTCGCGTCGACTGTGCATCGACCGACGCGAACAAGAGCTCGGCATCGATGCGTCCGGTGTGCTTGCGTTGATTGGGCAGAGGCGTCGACCGACGCGGGCATGGATTGACGCTACAGAAAGTTGCGTCGACGGACGCACCCATGGATCGACGCTTCAGAGAGTTACGTCGACTTGGCGTCGACGTAGTGTCGATCATCGCGGGCAGAATCGCGTCGACGTCGGCGTTGACCGACACATCTTCGCTGCACGTCTTATTTTCCCGATCTTTCTGCTACTCTTTCACCGGAAAGCTCGTTCTCCACTCTCGAACATCAGACTTCATCCATTTACGCGTAGAACTCTTCCGGTTACTTAGCTATAAGGTGAAAAACAACGAATAATCACCTATTCTTATTAATTACGATCAAAATAMGGTAAAATAAGCTGCAAGTATAAAAATACGGAATTACGCTTAAACTATCCAACTTATACAAAAAAACAAATAGAAAAACRAACTAAAATACTAATAAAAATAATGACAACTATGTGCTAATCARATTTACCCACTGATGTTGCCCATAGGACGTGCCTTCAAAGTACAAGACCCCGTTGCTATCTCCGTCGCATATGTACTGTATAGTTCTTTAAAACTCGATTTCTTGTGCTGGTACTTGCTACAAAATCGAAACGTAATTAGTGTTAAATATATTAACTTCTGAAATAATGACTTTCAGTATTATTTTCTATACATGAACCAAGGAGTAAGTTAGTAAGAACATTCATCTTGATTTATACTCTATTATTAAATTTTAAAATAGCCTCGTTGAGGAAATTATATGTAAAAAGTAGATTTAACCTCCTAATTTTAGTACTTTAAATCATTTTCATGTGCACAAGATCCAAATTCCAAAAATCTAATTACTTCATTTACCTGTTGAAAGCATTTTTAAATAAGTGAAAATTCAATTGTTTTATTATATAAATTAAATAAATAGACGAAAACAGGGTGGAACGGGTTGGGCCCAGGGTGCCCCAAGCTACGCCAGTGACTACAGGTCAGAGAAGATGGTCTAAACGTACCAATTTACCAAATGTCGGAATATGCATGCTAAGGTTGCTTCTCTCCAACTGAAAAATTGACGAACGATTTAAAATTTTAGAAAAATGGTCGACCAAAACTTTCATGGACTTAATAAAAGGTCAGTTTAAACAAAGGGATTTCGGAAGTCCCTTCCAGAGAACTAAATGAGGAAGCAGAGGGAACCTCACGAAATTTGAAAATTCTTCGAGTAGCTTGAGTCGGTCACCAAAAATGGCTTCGGGTGTTGAATTCATCATCGTCTCGTCTAATCTTTCCCATCCAAACAAGTCCTCCGCTTCGCAACACCAAAGTAAAATTGCATTGAGAACTCGTTCTTCCAAAGTTACTGTCAAATCTTGATGCTACAACAATTCTTCATGATATCAATTAAGACCTTATGTCAAAATTTTATTTTCTTTCACATATTTTGAGTTAAATCACATTTATTTTTATAAAATATAGTGAAATGTGTGTGTAGATTTTGCAAAAAAAAAAAACCATAAATAATATAAACAAATATTTTTCTTGAAAATTAAAAAAGAAAGAAAAATAACCTGAAGAATATTCCCAAATGTTGTTTCGTCTAACATGACAAAGTCGATATTGGCGGTTGTACAATAATCAGAATGCATAGCGAACTTTCTCTCACATTTTTCTTCAATTATCTTACATGAAGGAATGGACGAAACCACTAGCAAGATTTGACAGGCCGAGCCCTGCAATAAAAGTGGTTAAACAAAAAAATGAAAATAAAACATTGTGCCAAAATTGTTTTTATTTTTAATTTTCCAAAATTTGTCTCTATTCGTGTTCACAAGAATTGCACCATTTTCTCCAATAAAGGCCGTCATTCTATGAGTAGTTAGAAGCTGCGCATAAAAACATAATAAGACAAAAGGCTACCGAAATACCTCGGATAGGTGTTCTAAAAGGCGTTTGCAACATTCTTGATGAAGAAGAGAAACACCAAACTGATCTGCCATCAAAAGAAGCTGAAGTAGCAACATGTCTATATCCGTAACGCCATCTTTGTTTATTTCACCACTATACATGAAGTCGAGCATGAGCATGAAAGCTTCGAAGCAGATGTCTTTCAGACAGATCTTTGACAGAACACTTTCGGTCATTCCGTTTGTGAACATCTGCATATATGTGCATTTTTGTCATGTTAATTAGAACTCTTACTAGAATTATTACGTAACAAGATTTTACCAATATATAGATATGGAAGTTCATTAATCTATTCTATTAATCTATTCTAGAGGTAATTACAAAAACTACCCTTAGAAGTTTGTCTTAATTTAGAGAGAGAGAGAGAGAGAGACAACTTTGGAAATCACAAAAAATAACTTGAGGTATATATGTCTTACATTCTTCACATGTCATAAATTGAGCTAACAGAAAATTGCCGACATCATCAAATATTTTACAATTATATCCTTTAATATTTCTAAATATTACAATAACCTCCAAATGTTTTTCTTACATTCACATTTACATCCCTCAATTTCCCTAAGTATTACAAATAGTTGGGGAATCAAACCTAAAGGGTGGTTTTTGTAATTATTAGAGTTAGATGTTTTGTTTTTTTTTGTAAATACCACAAATCTCAGGTATAGTTTTTGAAATTATCCCTTCATTATATTGCACCATCAGTAGTAATTGTTACCGATAACTGAGTACCACAAACAATACTAAGGAACTGTTGTTTTCTTCCCATTTTACTCTTCATCGTCTGTTTTACTAGGAAAAGTAACAAATAAATTGTCGTACCTTTGTAAAAGGGGCACTCCATAAGCCAAAGATGATTCTGTGTGACCGTGCAACTAAACCATAGCCTTCAATATAAATGTCCACGTCACTATTTATTTCACTACTATGTTTAAAATAACTTTGACATAGGCATGAGGGGTTAAGACAATTTCATGATTTCATTACCTTGCAACCATAATTTTTGCCCAATCAACATTCAAATAAAGGAAAAAAAAATGCACCAAAGTGGTTTGGCTATATAAGCTAAACTATAGCTGAGAAACAACATAAACATAAACAACAACAACAACAACAACAACAACAACAACAACAACAACATAATAATAATAATAATAATAATAATAATAATAATAATAATAATTTCCATTTGTGTGGTGTTCCAGAATACATTCAACACGTTCGTACACCAGTTCTTATCCACGACAAGAAGCATAGAAATTTGAAAACCTCCTAAAAGCATGAAGTATAAACTCAATTTTCTTAGTGACAGTCACATACAAAGCTTTCCAGAAAATACAAGTTATTTAGAAAAATCACTTGCTGGGAAATAGGAGTAGAAAAGGAAGACATTACTCACCGACACAAAGATGTGATGAAGCAAAAAGCTTCTCCACGTTTCTAATGGACTCCTTAATTTGGCCAATCAATCCTCACTGGAAAAATAGTCAAAAATAATATATAAACTAATATACTCGCTGAAAAGGAAAAATTATTCAGCAGAATAATTCAGCAAAGGAGAAAGATTATATAAAAGGTACCTGAAGGATTACAAATCATATTACTCTCCAAATCCTTAGCAGTATCAACCACCCCTTGCGCACGACATGCTTGGATTATCGTAGCAAATGTTATATTATCCGGTTTACATCTAAACCCCTCCATCGCCTCTAATAACTCCATCATTTTCTCTATATCATTGAATTTCCCCAGAGGCGTTTATAACATAGTTGAAGAAAGGCGTATCAAGCACCACATCATAATTCTCCACTAGCCTTAAAATCAAATTCACTTTTTCCAAAAGCCCCACTTTACTGAAAGCACTCACAAGAGAGCTGTAAGTAATCAGATTAGGCTTCAAACCTTGATGCTTCATTTTCAAGGAAATCACATCCATCATTTCAATAATACCAGACTTTCCAAATATCTCAATTATTACATTATAAATAACAGTCATAGGAAAAAATACCAATACAGTTAATATGGAGTTCCAAATATAATTGACGCATTAAAAAAAACCAGCAAAATAATTTTCAGTAATCGCACAAATTCATACAAAAAACTGGAAATAAAATTGAAATAGATAATCGAAGGGCATATCATGTCATTAAACCAAATTATTCTCTCTCTACGAATATTAATCCAACCTGAGAGATAACAAACGAAGCGGGAAAAGTAGGAAAAAAGTAATAATCTATAAATAACGAAAGAATTAAATAAACATACCTGATGGAGATGGCGAAGAGTTAGGGTTGGGAGGTGTGATTAAGGCTACACTTCAGTTTAGGGTGGAGATTAGAGGGAAGACAGAGATTAACAAGGGCAGGGGAGTAGGAGCAAAGCACGCAAACACGAAAGGGGGGAGTGAGCTTTTATTTTTGTCTAAAGTTATTTGCAAATTATTATAGGTTATAAAATTGGGGAGTTCTATGGTGCCCCTCAATATATCATACTCTATATTTTTTAATCGTTAGATTATTTCAATTTTTATGTAGTGGAATGATCTAATAACTTCAAATAAATGGACCATGATATATTGGGGGCACTGTAGAATTTTCCTATAAAATTACGGCAGTTCAATTTTCCATTCTTAGAGACAGTTCGGTTAGAGAACCGCCTTTCACAATGTACCAAGCGGCTTTTAGATAGGAACTGCCGCCCGACCAAATATTCCTGAGGCGGTTCGTAAATGAACCGCCACCTGAACAAAGTACTATGAGACGATTTTTTTAGAACCGCCTCAATTGTTATTATTTGATGCGGCTCATATCAAGAACTGTCACCCGACAATTTTCTTTTATACTATAAGGCGGTTTAGATGACACAACCGCCACATATATCAATTTTGAATCGAGCTTAAATTAAACCACCTCCTATGCAAGGCCTCTAAATTTGATTTTGTGCACTAGTGTTGAATCCATATATCCTCTAATTGGAGGCCTTTTTTCTAATTACTCATTTTCGCATCGTAGGAGATGCGGTATGTAGAAGAGACTTATGAAAGGTTTAGAACAATTGACACCGAACCAGCTTGCATGCTCGTGTGTGATCAAAAACAAATTCTCAATCACATGTTGTGAAAGTGCAAATAGATTCTGAATTAAATAACAGTTAGTTGTACATAGTGAATTGTATTAGAAAAAGGAGTCATCGTTTAATGCATTTCTATTACAAGAAGATCAATATGGAAACAAATAATTTAAGTTTTATTTTTCAGAAAACGATGGTAAAAAAAAAAAGGATTGAGCAAGAGTCAGTATGATCTCCCCAACCGAATGGTGCAAACATGAGGATTTTAGCTCCACACAACACTTGGAGCAAAATGCAATAACTAATTTTGACATTAGTCAGATGTAATTTATATATTTAAATGTGACGTTAAAAATAATTATTATTTTAGATTAATTGAAAACTTACCATTTTGCTTATAAATTCAAAAAATATAAAGTTGTTACACTAAATAAATATTCACTATAATTAATGAGTTGATCTGTCAAGCAGCTGAATTAATATACAAGAAGCCAATGTAAATATTCAAAACACTTATGATATATACATAGTAAATATGATAAACAGGAAATTGGGTGGATTATAAATTGTCCTAATTAATTACAAGATTAACTATAAATATTATATATATTTGCATGATTATTATAAATATATACGTGCTTGTGCACGTGATTCAAATTTCAAATCAGTTCAACCATTACAAGATTTATTGTAGTTATAATTTACTTAATTCAACAAAGTCAATTTGACCACCCAAAATCTCTCTCTCTCTCTCTCTAAGAAGAAGACGAACACGACCATTTCACATCTGTCCTAAGAGTGAGAGAAAAAAAAAAAAACAAAAAAAAAACGAAAAAAGCCATAGAAGGTGCAGTAAATTACATACACACACTGACACACCTCCACCAACACACACATGACGCCACACATCTAATATATGTATATGCACACGCACACACACACACACTCTCTCTCTCTCTCACACACACAAGGATTCCGGAGGTATCTGGTAACGGTGGCTTTCTGCTCATCTCCTCATGATATTTACATTTGTGTTCCATTCATCAATTTATATGATGCGTGCATTTTTTCTTTTATGTTAGAGTAAATCAAACCTAGAAAGCTAGTTTTTTTGGGTAACATTTAAAAGATTGAAACCCTTGTGTCATGCATACTGAATAACTTGCTTGTTTCTGACAAGTTTGATTGGTTTTGAAGATCTGGGAAACCGGGATCAAATTGGTATTGAATTTGTTTTTTATGATGCAGTTTATGTTTATATCTTGAGTAGGCTTTTAGGGATAGCATGGATTAAAGATGTATATGTATATGTTATTGTATGATCCAATTCAACTTGCTTGTTATTTCAGGGTTTAGTGTTTATAGTTATGTGTGTGTATAATATTGATGGAGAAAAAATGTGAAGTAAGAAGATTAAATATAAAATAAAAAATTGACCAGGGATTGAATTGGTGTTAGATTGTGTTTTTATAATACATTTTACATCTATTTCAATATATTATAGAGTAGTTTTTATTATTATGTCTATTCATAATGTATTCATTTTCCATTTTTTTTATTTTATTTGGAGGAGACGGACTATATATAGTATTTTGAGGGAAAATGTGCCAAAATGTTAAAGAGTCAACCAAATTTGGATTAGGCATGAGTTGCTAAATGAAGTAATTTTAATGAATTTGGGAGAAAACTGAGTTATATTACTGCCCTTCATTTACATTTACAGTCAATTGAGTTTGTATGGAGTTCAAGTCAGTTTACTCTGCAAATTGTTAGCATTTTTATAACATGAGTTGATGGAAGCATTATTGCTTCCACTATTTGATCGCAATGTCTCTCTCGTGCCCGCTTTTCTATTAACTACACGTGTTGATTTTCCGAATCGTACGTCTATAGATTCTCCTGGGGTCAACACGTCGAGCACGTGGCCGGCCCCCACATTGTCTCCTACGTGGCAGGGATCAAATCTTTGCGTTATCCTATTAGCAGAAATAGAAACTGCGGCCGTTAATAAATTAAATCATTCCAAAAAATTAAATGGTCAATGCTTTGATGCACGTACATACGTGACGTGTTATTCAGTTAGTTACCATTGCATGTCGATCGTTCAATCGTATATCATACACCACCATGCATTGCGTACGACACAATGTTTTCGTCACGTGGGCGATTTAATCTCCCCATAAGTCAATCGGAAGGCTTGTGAAATTATAACTTGATGCTAATACATATTTTTCTGTGTAATTTCATGTTAAGAAAGGGGTTTTAGAGTAATACGCAAAGTAAAATTATGAAAAGTGAGGAAATATTGCATGAGATTTTGTCATCTAAACCACTATCTTGAGATGTTATCAGTGTGTTGATTATGATCTGATTGAATACAGTTTCAGTAGTTTGTAAGAACAGAATCACTTTTATCAAAGACCATAGTTAGTTGCATATGCTTGTTATTTGATCACATTTAATGAACTTAACACTTATATCTCATGATTCTCATTATATTCTCTGTTTTATTTTATTTTTGAACTTTTTTTTGTTGTTGGTCAGCAACTGAAATTTGTTTTGGATAATTTGTTGAATCATTTTTTAAATAAATCTCTTATTGATGCAGCTAATTGTGATCTACATTAGGCAGCAAAGTCCAATGGCAACCGAGTCAAGCAAATCGCGAATGAACACACACGCTCGCGTCAACCAGTCGAAAGCCGAAAGAGCTAATGCCTTGGCAGAGTTAGCGAAACGAAGAAACGACATCGCTGCTAGAAAACAATCCATCAACAAAGAACCGAGCCGTGCACTTGTACTGTACAATCCCGACGAAGCAAACACGTCGCCCGGCTCTAATAATCTCCTGACGTTCGAGGACATCAAGAAAATCACAATCGGACAGTCAACGCTGGAGAAATGGCACTCGGAGCCTTTCTTCGAAGAGCTGATCGCCGGCTGCTTCGTGCGTCTTGCAATCGGCAACGTGCACTACAAGGTGCCGGTCTACCGGCTATGCATGGTCCGCAACACGGACGATACGAAGTCAGATTGCTATTACCGTTTTGGCAACGGCGACACGTGCAAGTACCTCAACCTCGTGTGGGGCAACGATAGCTCCACTGCTCGATGGAAGATGACGAGCGCTGTGGATTCGCCTCCGCTCGAGGCGGAGTTTGATCTCTTGGTGAAGGAGGCGAATCGATTCGGAGGCTATATGCCGACGAGAAATGAGGTTTTGGATAAGATTGAGGCCATTCGAGCATTAAACTCTTCTATTGTGGCCGTAAAGGCTCGTCCGATTGCGAAGAACATCGGAATGGCGAGGGATGATGTGGCGGTTAGAAACGAGAAGGCAGTTAAGATGACGGAGTTGAATAGGAAGAACAAGATTGAGAATTTTAAGAACGCGTCGTCGTCGTCCAAACGTAAGAGCGCGGGTACGAGTGAGGATGACATGTTTTCGAGGAGATGGACGAAATCTAGAAATTATTTTGCTATAAATAGTTGCGGTGGTGAAACAAGAACTGGAAATGGAGGTGGCAAAGTTGTAGCATCGGAAGAAGTGGCTGGTCCGGGCAAGTTGGTGGATATAGATGCTCCGATAGACCAAGGAAACGAATCGAACAAATTGCACGATTTTGAAATGTCTATTTCGTTGGCCGCGCTCGAGAGGTTTGGAGGGGCACGGGGAGTTAGCGCCGGATTCATGGCGAACAAGGGGAGGATTGAGGCGGCTTACGGGTGTAAAGTGGCGGTGGATGATCCGGCAAAGCATCCACACGCGATGAGTATAGATGAGTATAGGAAGCGGAGGGGGTTGATTTGAAGTTTTTATGTTTTTGTGTACGTTTTGCAACTTCTAAGGTGTAATCAAAGATGGACTTAATTTGCTACTCTTGTCGTTGTAAGTTTGTATAGAAAAATATATAAAATAGGGATTGCACATTCGAACTGCGATTTCAGTGTTTTTAAATTAAAAATCGCCAATTAAAAAAAATCAAAAAATTGAAATCGTACAATTGATATGCGATTTCTATATTAGAAAAAAAAAATTCAACTTCGAAGGTGTAATCAAAGATGGACTTAATTGCTACTCTTGTTGTTGTAAGTTTGTATAGAAAAATATATAAAATAGGGATTGCACATTCGAACTGCGATTTCAGTTTTTTTAAATTAAAAATCGTCAATTAAAAAAAATAAAAAATTGAAATCGTACAATTGATATGGAATTTCTATATTAAAAAAAAAATAAAATTGGCACACTATTTGGTGTGATTGTATAATATAAAAAAAATTAAGAATCGCACGTGTGCAATTTTACAAAATAAAATAATAAAAAAAAATCGCATACACACAGTGCGATTCCAAAATTCTTAAATTGTCACAATAATAGGGGACTGAGGTTAATTACTACCCTCAAGTTAAGCTTAATAGGGGAAAAAAATCAAAGCCATAGTGATTGTCCTTAAATTGCAAAAGTTATTAATTCAAGTTTTAGAAGACAACATAGCTATTACAATAGGTACCGACTCATAAAGAACTGTCGAACAATTTTCTTCCGTGAGAGAGAAAAAATCAATAACAATAAGTAGACACATAAAGCGAGGAAAATGAAAAAAATAAAAAATTAAATCAATAATTTTGGAATTTCACATTGTGCGATTCTTATTTTTAAATTTTCCTTTATATTGTGGAATTGCACATGTAATGTTCGATTCTTAGTTTTATTTTTATTTAGTTGATTTTTAATTTAGAAATCGTACGTCAAGTGTGCGATTTTTTATTTTTTTTTTTTGAATTCGCATACATAATATGCGATTCTTAATTTAGAAAAAAATTAAAAAAAATGAAATCGCAGTTCAAGTGAAATCCTATTTTATATTCTTTAAAAAACAATTTTTAGGAATCGCACATTGAATGTGCGATTCCACACACACACACACACACACACACACACACACACACACACATATATATATATATATATATATATATATATATATAAGTTTTGTTAAGTGATCGCACATTGAATGTGCTGTTACACCTAAATTAACAATTCATTTCAAACTGGGAACATATACACAATCCGATTTCAAATATACAATATTTTAGCATTTCCCCACGATAATCTATACTCGTAACGCTCATTTGTCATTCAAGAAGAATGCTTTAATTCTTATCGAAAATTGAATAAACTTTCTATATGTTCTCATAAATAGAACATGCCACYATAAAGCTTTTTTCCTTCGCTAAAAAGCCCGTTGTGTAAGAGAACAATGTCCATGAAACAAAGAGAACATTTTTGTATTGTACCTACACACATCACTCAAACATAAACACGACAATTAATTTGTGTAAAAATCACAAAATCAAAGATATTCACGTCGCGTATTACGGTGATTGAATCAAAAATCTAGAGATAAAGATATACAAAYTGGAAACAATAATCCACGAAATATTCATAATTTTATTATTTTTAAAATAGTCACTAACCATAAAAATAGAAGCAAAGGCTTACCTATAGGATATTAATAACCCTCAGAACTTCACCAAAGAAATGACAAAATAATGACATATACTCGTGTGAAGGCATATTRTGAGGAAAAATGGTAACACCATAGACATTGTTATTACCATGAACAACATTAACCCCATACAAWAATGGACCTGATCCCGAGCCACAATTCTAGTGCGGCCTTTTGAAARTTATCTACCATGATTGCCCAATCCAAAGAATCAACATTCTCGTATGGCCCACTACCGCCAACACTCAGTATGCTAGCTGTACCAAATCCAGAAACAAAAATGCAAAGTCGAGTAGTTTTGTTGCCAGTGAGATATAGTATAATAATTAGACTTTTGAATTTAAATATTAATGGAAACTAATTCAATCTTCAGTGGGAAATCCCTAATTCCTAAACTTCAATTAAGAAAATAAAAATCCTTAAATGAAACATTGGAACAATAACTAACCTATGGAGAGGTCTTTAATGGCAGAGGGGGTGGAGACACTATGCTCAATCTACGTGACCGATTTTGACTCTGGCTTCGATTGCGTCGAGAGAGTTCTAAGTTCTCTAATCCTACAAATTATGAACATGGAGAGAAATGGAAAAAAATTGTTATAATATGAGCATGAAGAGAATAGGAAAAATAAATTAACCATATACCAAAATAAACCAAATCTGGACAAACATCCAAGTTATATATCAACATTAGAAAACACAAACATCCATATGCCCTAAGAAGAATCTACATACATACATACATACACACACACACACACACACACACACATATATATATATATATAAATAGATAGATAGATAGATAGATAGATAGATCGGTTTTGTTATAGACTCCGAATCGATTCGGAGGCTATATGCCAACGAGAAATGAGGTTTTGGATAAGATTGAGGCCATTCGAGCATTAAACTCTTCTATTGTGGCCGCAAAGGCTCGTCCGATTGCGAAGAATATCGGAATGGCGAGGGATGATGTGGCGGTTAGAAACGAGAAGGCGGTTAAGATGGCGGAGTTGAATAGGAAGAACAAGATTGAGAATTTTAAGAACGCGTCGTCGTCGTCCAAACGTAAAAGCGCGGGTACGAGTGAGGATGACATGTTTTCGAGGAGATGGACAAAATCAAAAAATTATTTTGCTATAAATAGTTGCAGTGGTGAAACAAGTACTGGAAATGGAGGAGGCAAAGTTGTAGCATCGAAAGAAGTAGCTGGTCTGGGCAAGTTGGTGGATATAGATGCTCCAGTTGACCAAGGAAACGAATCGAACAAATTGCACGATTTTGAAATGTCTATTTCGTTGGCCGCGCTCGAGAGTTTTGGAGGGGCACGGGGAGTTAGAGCCGGATTCATGGCGAAAAGGGGAGGATTGAGGCGGCTTACGGGTGTAAAGTGGCGGTGGATGATCTGGCAAAGCATCCACACGCGATGAGTATAGATGAGTATAGGAATCGGAGGGGGTTGATTTGAGGTTTTTATATTTTTGTGTACGTTTTGCAACTTCTAAGGTGTAATCATAGATGGACTTAATTTTCTACTCTTGTCGTTGTAAGTTTGTATAGAAAAATATATAAAATAGGGATTGCTCATTCGAACTGCGATTTAAGTTTTTTTAAATTAAAAATTGCCAATTAAAAAAATTAAAAAATTGAAATCGTACAATTGATATGCGATTTCTATATTAGAAAAAAAAATCAAAATTCGCACACTATTTGGTGTGATTGTATAATATAAAAAAAAATTAAGAATCGCACTTGTGCAATTTTACAAATTAAAATAATAACAAAAAAAAAAAAATCGCACACACACAGTGCGATTCCAAAATTATTAAATTGTCACAATAATAGGGGACTGAGGTTAATTACTATCCTCAAGTTAAGCTTAATAGGGGAAAGAAATCAAAGCCATAGGGATTGTCCTTAAATTGCAAAAGTTGTTAATTCAAGCTTTAGAAGACAACATAGCCATTACATTAGATACTGACTCATAAAGAACTGTCGAACAGTTTTCTTCCGTGAGAGAGAAAGAATCAATAACAATAAGTGGACACATAAAGGGAGGAAAAGGAAAAAATAAATAAAAATTAAATCAATAATTTTGGAATTTCACAGTGTGCGATTCTTATGAATTTTCCTTTATATTGTGGAATTGCACATGTAATGTTCGATTCTTAATTTTATTTTTATTTTGTTGATTTTTAATTTCGAAATCGTACGTCAAGTGTGCGATTTCTTTTTTTGAATTCGCATACATAATATGCGATTCTTAATTTAGAAAAAAATTAAAAAAAATGAAATCGCAGTTAAAGTGGATTCCTATTTTATATTCTTTAAAAAACAATTTTTAGGAATCGCACATTCAATGTGCGATTCCACACACACACACACACACACAGATATATATATATATATATATATATATAGGTTTTGTTAAGTGATCTCACATTGAATGTGCGGTTACACCTAAATTAACAATTCATTTCAAACTGGGCACATATACACAATCCGATTTCAAATATACAATATTTTAGCATTTTCCCCACGAAAATCTATACTCGTAACGCTCATTTGTCATTCGAGAAGAATGCTTTGATTATTATCGAGAATTGAATAAACTTTCTATATGTTCTCATAAATAGAACATGCCACCATAAAGCTTTTTTCCTTCGCTAAAAAGCCCGTTGTGTAAGAGAACAATGTCCATGAAACAAAGAGAACATTTTTGTATTGTACCTACACACATCACTCAAACATAAACACGACAATTAATTT